>CAJPEV010003004.1:2498-36052 GCA_905338385.1 Darwinula stevensoni | reverse complement strand
AGACGACATGGCCGAACGGAAAGGTAGCCGAAAGGCTGGGTTGTAATAATTGTTCATGAAATTCCGAGAACTTTCTTTCCAATCAGAATATAAAGTCGTATTTACAGAACCTTCCATCTCTACTGTAAGAAAGAACTAACAGGTCGTCAGTCTTTTCCCAAGAACTGAGGCTCCTTATGGTTCAATTTACTGTATAGCATGTTATACATGGTAATGCTGTAGGAACTCCTCGCAAATTGTTTTCCGTCTGTTCTCGAGTCTTTTGGCAACGGTCTGGGCATCCACCGTGCACACAATTTTGAAAAGCTCAGCTCTTAAAGAATGATACAATCTACTGCTTTGATAGTGATTCACACTTTAACTACAATTTCACCGACTTTCGTCTCATCTGTCGTCTTTGATCACTTCATCCACTCTGGCGATGTTCTCAGGGGTCACTTCCGTCGACAAACGACCATAACGAGGACACTCTGCAACACTTGTTTCCCAATGTTAAATCGCTGTAACTCTACACTCTCACGTTGATATAGCTCATGAGCGTAGCGTGGATAAAAAAATGGGGGTCACAGGACATAAGCGGTGATGGGTTGGAAGGGAGCTCCACCAAGGAACAGTAGCAATAGAAATGTTGTTTTTCATTGAAGAATGCGTACAATTATTTTACGTGAATTTCAGAAATTGACTTTAAGACAATGCACTACTTTTTGCTCGAAACCCCTCAGAACACAACATTCAGTGTGTAGGTGACATCATTCCCTAGGTATCAGCCTGATCAGAGTACAGGCCCTATCTTCACCTTAACGTTTAGCAAGTGCTATACATTTGAGAAAGGTAAACGAAACTGTTGGAAAATACAGTATCAGGAAGGTAAAATCCAATTCGCTTGAATTTTTGTCCTTGACTCTTGTTGATTTTCATGGCTAAAGCATCAGGGATTGGAAACAGTCGCCGTTTGATCGTGAGAGGCATCGTCAATTCTGACGAAACCAAATCAAAACGTGGCAGCAACACTCTGTTCTTTAGCTTTTCCAGTCAATGTCTCCATGTAAAAATACCTATAAGTCCGACTGCTCTCATGCCGCACAACTTAGACTCAGACTCTGTGCATCAGGCCATGCTCACCATTTAGGTTTCTGATAAGCATGGCGATTATATCAATACCACGCTTTAAAGTTCGTTCATGGTGAGCAAGCCCAGCTGAGGTGCGACTGTTGCACACCATTGTGTAAATACGTTGCTCTTCTTTGTTCATGACGACGCTGTCAATGCCATAATAAGCATTTCCGTATGCCTTAGTTCGCATATTTATTTGGAGTTTCCGTTGAATAGCGACTTAATGATTTTGTCACGCACAAAAGCATGCTAATACGCAAACTATCACGGACATTTTTGAAAACATGCTATATTTACGCTTCCTGCCAACAGTTCTGTTACTTTCCAGGGAATTAAGAAGAGTTCCAAATGTTTCATGGCTAAAAGCGCAGTTGTTTTCGCTATTGGAGGAACCTTGCGTTAGAGTCTTCTTCGGCCTACGGCTCGGCCCGTTCGTCCACAAACTCGGAAATTCGCAAACAATTTCGCAAACTGACGCGACCCCCGCTTTAGGTTTATCTTTTGAAGATTATCCTTAGGGTCGGGTTGAATTTTAGTAATAAATTTTTAACTCTCATCAATGCTCCGCTCTAAGACCATGGAAACGACCGGAATTCTGGTTATGTATGTAATATGAAAGAAAAAAAGGTAAATTGTGACCGTGAATATACATAATGGAAGCAAGGAATCTCTGATCCGGTCTGGTCTGGCCATTAGGTTGGGTTGGGATTCGAGTTTCGGGTCGTGTACCGACTGTGACTTCAATCGGACCTATCGGGTCGGGTACCGGGAAATCGACTCTACCGGGGAAGTATAATGGTTAAAATTACGACAGCTTATGACTTCTTGTCGGTTTATGCTCCTTCAAATCTGATTTCCCATTGCCCGCATACAAACCATAATCTTTTTAACGATGGATGAGACGCAAGAGGATCTATTAGCACATCGTCACAGCGCGACGTAATGTTAGAAATGTGAAACTTGGCGAACTAATAGCTTGCCATGGACGTGCATACTGTGACAATCTGTTCAGGAAATTCAAGGGACCTCAAGGGACATGTCAGGAAGCTGGAGTGTGAAATCTCACTCGATATCCTCCACCGCACAGAATTCTTGGGCAAGGGCAGCATCCTTCGCCGTGTCCTTCAGAATTAGGCGAGTATGAGGTCTGGGATGTCGTTCATCCCCCTTAAAATTGCAATACCGGCAGGTGCCGTGGAGGGATTTATTTAAATCGATTATTCATACCATTATTATGATGCTCAAAGATTGGATGAAAATGCTAATCTGGAGTGGCTGAATTGGACTACTGGAACAGATGGCAGCATGTGCTTTCCGTGCTTACTAATGATTTCAAATCAGTCCATTTGATAAGAGTAGGTGTCAATCCTTCACATTTGAATAATATCATTCAAGTAAATAGTGATTCGCTCACACAGTTTCATCACATTTTATTCACTTTCCCCAGAATTGCTGAACTGGATTAGTTATTTTAATTAAATAGTTATTTTAATTACTGCCCCAGAAAACCTTCCCGACGCCTATTTCAAATAAAGACTGAGCAGCCGATAAAATATAAAGAAACGAATAAGGCAAAAAAAATAGCAGAATATTTCCCTGATATAAACGGCACCATCTCCAGTATCAATTGGCTTTTGCAAAAGATTGATAAAGCAGGCAACATTACTCACAAGCTCTCAACGATAAGTCGCGCAATTGATCATTGGAGAAACAGATCAGAAAGTCTTCTTCAATAAAGATACTTCTTTGAATAATTGCGACTATTGAGCTTAGCTTCTGCGGTAGTTCAGTTCTGAGCAGTGAACATTCAGAATGCCTCTCAAAATAATTTATTTTCCCCACAATTCTTTGTCCAAACAAAGCTAAGTTTAAATGAGCGCCAAAAATAGATTAAACATTGCATTCAATCAATTTGGTTGTTCTATCTTGAGAAATGAAAATTAAAAACATTCTGAAAGGACGATGGTCCAGGCACTTTTGAGGTCACCCTGTAGAAACGCCTGATGTATTGTTTTACTATTGGGCTTATTTAATAAGTACTTCATATTCACTCATAAATTTCATTGCATGAAACTAATACGGTACATGAGGACCAGCCAGTCGGCCCTTGAGAAGACAGGCCCTCCTCGTATTTCCCAGAGCTGCCAGATGGCCAGTTCGCCCTTGATTATGCATTTCTGGGTTTTTTCCTTTCTTTCTTCGGGTTCCCTTTCTTGAAAAGTGGGGGGGGGGGTAGGGTACGTGGTGCTCCTCACCCCCCCCCCCCCCCAACGCCACGCCGCTGATATAGCTCAAGCATTCATCGCAATGCCCAGCTGCCATACGTCGATGAATATTCACAGCTGCTTCTCTCTCAATTCAAGAATTCTATCAGTGCACGATATTTCACCGATACGCACCTTTCGCATACACTCTCGAAACTTGTCACAGAGAAGTAACAACCACACTGCACATGTCCACACTCTAGGCCCCATCCATTCACAAACGTACTTGAAAACTATCTCTTATCATCTACCGGTAGAAATTGGAACTCATTCATTAAAAATTTTATGAACGTCCCTCATATATAGACGATCGTCACGGAATGATCGAGTCACAAATGCTGATTCTATGTTCTAGACATAAACCTAAAATTTGGCACATGTGTATTTATTAAGACGCTGAAGTCGGAAGAATTCCGACTAAAATGATGGCTTTCATATGCTGTAGTTCCAAAAGTAGACTGTTTTCATGACTTTGAGGACATCATCTGTAATCACAACATAGAGGAGGCCAAGTTTCAAATTATGATCGGAAAGCAGATGTCTTACTGCTTTGTGTAAAGCTCGCACGTCACGTACGTCTGCATGTACATATTCCACTAGAGAAAATGGATTGCAAGTGGACGAGTGAAGGAGATGAATATTCTGGGACGAGAAATGTGACCATTTCGGGAAAAACGTGCTTGCCATGGAGCGACCCCAGGATATCTAATACGTTATTGCCATTTCTCAAGGAAAAGTCATGGGAAAATCACAACTTCTGTCGCAATAAAGATGCTCTCGATCTTGGTCCCTGGTGCTGGATAGAATCTCAGTCGTCTACAGGAGAATTGCAGGTGGATGTCTGTCCCGTTCCATTTTGCCCATTCCCCAACCTCAACTGACTCCGTAGTCATCTGCGTGCATTGCATACGTGAGAATGTGCATGTATATTTATTCATTTGTATTGCAACATGTGGAATGAAGAGTACAGGGTGTCCCATGCCACGTCACTTTAACATTTCAAACTGAAGTATTTTCTAAATGCACAACAACGTCACTTTTCTTTGCATCGATGGAAAGGACGTAATTTAGAATTTTTCCTTCACATTAATGACTTGGAATCATACTCAAACAGAAATTGCTTCAAAAGCATGTCAGAAAGGTGTACGTCCTTAGGGTTGTTTATGATGAAATTTGTTGCTTTCTCTTTTACAAAATTCCTAATCGTCATGTTTTTCTTTCCGTGTTCCAGACAGAACCTAGAAACAGGAAAAATATATGATTTAGTTTGATTTGCTTTCGCTTTCATGAGAAAAGGCTTCACAACTGATGCTGGAGCAACGAAGGAGTGTTGCTACCTGGAATGAGGTCTTTCAGAGTCCCATCCGAGTTCAAAGGGAGTTTCGGCTATATTTTGGTGGTGAACCTCAAGCCAAATTTATTGATACCAGCCGACCCGTGGAAAACTTCCACGAACACTTGGGCAAAAATTCCGGGGTTCATTCGTTGCCCTAAAACTCAGTGACCCCCTCATCGCCATAGGCAGCAGACCCCCTTTCCCAATCTTTGCTCGTCCCGACGTACAACCCTTGTTTAAACCTTTCTCTTTCGTCCTCCTGAAGGAAGATTTCCTAGCCAGGGTGGATTTCCGTCCCTCTTCGCCCTTGCATTCATCGAATTCCTGACCCCTTTATTGATCGAGACCTTTTCCTATCGATCCCAACCCTATCCGCTTCGTCCGTTAAGCGCATCACTCTCACTTTTCATGCAAGCTTATGAGTGAAAAATACGGATATGAAAACGGGATGGTAATGATGCGACCGGCAGCATCATGGCGATCCGAGGATAAATCTTTCTGTTCTATACCAACCAAATGGGATTCCGCCACTTTCACACTCGGGAATTTAATCTCCTTCGCGCGGAGGAACACGAGAATCCAGTGTTGTACATGGGTTTTACCAGGGGAAAGTTCATATCGATGTGCGAACGCCCCATAGGTTGGGGGGAAGGGGTCGTGCAAGGCGTCCAATGACTCTCCCAATCTCAAGAACGAATTCGACAGTCGCAAAGGCAGGAGAGAACATACAAGTTCGAGAGCGTGAGCCGGACACTCTACCCAAAGGGAAGTCTTCCATAAACTATTTCTCGGAAATTCCCGAGCTCAGTCTGTAGCCCTAAAACTCAGCGGTCCTCTCAACGATATAAGCAGCAGCCATATTATCCCGTTCTCGTGAATTACCTGCGGAAGGCTTCCTCTAACTTTGTTTCGGTCTTGGTCTGGGATGTCAATCTGCCTGCCCGCCGACTTGATTTCCTCCGGCCTGGAAAGTCCTCGTCAACTGTTGGTTTTGGGAATGTATCGACTTTTTCAACCTGTTAGCATTTGAAATTTGGTGTAAGATTTGCTAATGTATATCCAACCACTCCTGAACTGTTCCACGTAAGCGCCAGTTTAATCAAGTTTAATATTTCTAACCCAGGTTAAACACCTGGGGCAATACTGACATAATGGCCACCTTTCCCCCCCCCCCCCCCCCTTTGGCTTCAAAAACACTCAGTCAACTCTTCATTGGAAACGAACGCTACGCAACTAAACAATAATACTCATATCATCTGGTGTGGGGTCCAAATTGCACCTTTTGCTGCCCGTCCCCTCTCTATGGTGCTGAACATAGTCGGGAATCCGCGAGTTCAGTCAGCACTTGAACACTACGCGGCAACCACTTTCTCTCATGTTTTCGAGGACCCTTCTTAGACGAAGACTCCAACCCGTAGAAGACATCTACGAATTCCGATTCGACCATGGCTGAGCGTGTATCATTTTCGGATATTCACGAGAATAGTCGCGGCCCTGTCAATGCTCCAGGCAGCAGCCGCTCGAACATTGTACGTCTTGCACATCTCCTTTTCCCAAGGGGGTATTTGCGCCTACGATACTGACTTTTAATGAGTGCCACTCGCATCCAGTATCGCGATCGTGTCCCTGTGAGTATCGTTTGTAAAGTCCAACTACACCACTACATCGTGAAGGCCTGTCAGTCACAAACACGGATAGAGAAACGGGGTGGTTACAATGCCGCCGACGTCGTCTATCCAATCTAAGAGTAAGCGCTCCTGTTCCACACGAGTGAGATCCCGCCGTTTTCACCCTCAGGAGTCATTCTACTGGTGAGGGGGCCGGTCTAATACAAGGTGTTCAAAAAGAAACGCAACCCATTGGATAATGCATATATCATTGTAGCCCATTAAAACAAGTTACTAACAACATTGAAACATTATAACAAGTGTTTGATAGCTTGATTCGCCGTGTATACTTATATGCAAATCATAATAGCCAAAACATTCAACAAATTTTGTAATTTACTAATAAACATGTATTTTCCTATGGTTGCGTTTCTTTTTGAAAACCCTATATGAGGATGGGGTTCCGATTGATGAAGGGGTCGGGGTCACGATGGAGATCTCATGCTGGGGAGGAAGTCATCCTTCCTCCAGTGATGAAAGGGTAACACGCGCGACGTTTTACACTTCCCTACGGAAAAGTCCATATCCGATGTGTGAACCTCACTAAATAGGGAGTGCGTTATTGTGCGTAAAATCCTCTCTCTCATGTTATAGCCTTAGGGTTTGCTTAAAATCCACCCAAATGGGTCGGTGTTGTAATGGTTGCACACATTTGTTCGGCAATAAAGAGACACCTGTTTCGATTCTTGCCAGCGTCATTGTTTTTTTTTCGTACTCCTACACCATCGGAACTCTTTGAAGATAAGGTTAGGAAACTAATATCACATATAAAGTATGTAATAGCATATTAGAAGAATTAGCTAATTAAAAAACCTGGAATACTTGTAACTAAGATTTATAGAGTTTTAGAATATAAAGTAAATGATTTGTTAAAACCTTATATTTACTATAACTCTAAGAAAACAAGAAGCCTCAATTGATTTTGAAAATTGCACTGAGTTATTAAATGCTTCTTGTTGTGGGAAAACCGTGGAGAACCCATTCAATTACGTAGATGTAGTTTGTATACGCTCCAGTAGGTTATCAAAGAATGCTTCATAATTGAGAGCGTTAATGTACTATCTAAATGAAAAAAAAAATTTTTATAATGACAAACTTAAAAAAAAATGCAGTTAAGATGTGTCACGTGTTACCTTAATAAATAAAGGTTGAACAGGAGCATTATTAAATAAGCAGAAGGTTATTGGAGCTGCAATTTAGATAAATATTATCACCTTATGTGTGAATTATTTCATGATGTGATTGAAGACCATTTTAAATATGGAGTTAAGCTGTCAGCATACGATATTAATTCATTAAAATTACATATTAAAAGAGATTAAGTATGAGATTTTTCTAAGCTTCATGACTTTTTTACTTCTCAAATAGCGGTAGACACCACTACTTGTATTGCAATAAAAATAAATAAGTTCCAAGAAAGAGGAAAGATGAAACACCTGGATGAATCATAGCTGAATTTATAGGTCTTCTACCTATGGGCTATTGCTTCACATGTGATGAGAATATTGTACCATGTTTTACCAAATATTGTATTTTAAAAAACAAAGTACTTCACAAAAAGGGTATCAAAAAAGCGAAATGTATAAAAACTAGTGTAGAGAAAAAGCATGAAGAACATCAAAGGACTTTAAAGGGAAAGGAAATATATAAAAAGGCAGCATACAATAGTATCAAATATATATATTATTACGCAAGAGCAAATGAAGAAAGCTTCAGTTCCATTGTAACGGGCACGAGGCGCAGTCGGTAGGATTGCTGATCATATCAACTATTAATTAAGTTCAAATAGAAACTTTACCTTAACGCGCCCCGATTCCACTACAATAAATCCCCTTCCAGGAAATCAGGTCCGTGCCAATTCAAATTCGAGTGGGAGTAACTAAGGCGTAATTCAAGACAACAAATAAACACTGGGTTCGCCTCCCTCCACGTGTTGATGGATGTTTTAGTTCACCTCCTTCCGCCTCCTCCCCTCCTGGACTCTATTGATACGCTGGACTTGCGGTCATAGGCCGGCATACGTTACACCATCAATACTCCCTACATATTCTGTCCCCATCTCAGCCAATCGGGCATTCAGGATACACCACCTCACCTGAGAAAAGATAAAACAAAGCTGAAGGTACTTTGCATTATTATTTCAAACGTTTGAGGTTTCCTTTCAACATTCACGTTCAAATCTAGATACATTTCCTGGTGACATTTGTAACAATTTCATACCAGGGAATTTCCTTTCCCGAAGTTTGCTAGTATGAAATAAACAATATAGCAAGTTTGTTTGTTTGTTTATTTCGGCGCTTTACTCTCTATGATGAAATCAATTCATTTGAATGATCAGTTTTAATCTATTTATGATAGTTGCAGTTTAGGGTCTATTGTCATATTGATTGCTCTGTTTTGTGATTTTTTGTTATGTGACGTTATTTGCAATCTAACTAATGGAGAACTATGCATTAAAATAGTCGAACCAAGTGACACTCCTGTACGGTATTTCAGCCATCTAAATTGGCTGAAATCGTTTTAGGGTGAAAGTTTTGTGCCATATTTCGTTATCAGTGCGTAAAGAAAATGTATATTGTATTGAAACAGTTTAAAAAATAGCAATTTCCTCAGAATAATATTTTTCTAGTTTATCTTGATGGAGTTTCATTTTCTGTTTGCCTCTTTATTGAAACAATACATTTAATGGAAAATGTCTTCCCAAAATGGATTCTCCAAATTAAAATATATCAGAGGAATAGGTTTTTTTCCTAGATTTGCATTGAGGGCACAAAAGCGATCAGTTTTTACTGATCATTCATTCCACTTGTCACTGGCTATCTCGTTTCTGCTCGTATTCAAGTACCTATTTGTTATATATAAATCTGAGTAAGAAAAATCCAATGAAAATCTTGCCGAACCCCTGAATGGAAATTCCTTAATGCAATGATGGCTAAACATGGGCTATGGCAACAGTGACTTTTCCCTGCAGGCGCCCATTAAAACCAATTTTTTTATGTCCAGAAAACGTTTCATGAGTCTCCTCATGATGGACTTGAGTGCCATAACTACACTGGGACACAACTTCCATAGAGGCTGATATGCCTAAGCTGTTCCTTATTGTGCAATCGCGAAACCTAGTTATCCTTCATGAAGTTCATCAAAGCCAGGATATGTGTTCTTTAAATGGTTTTTTTTTAATTTCAATGTCAAACGCTGGATAAATTCCTCAAATGAAGACTGTGGCTTAAGCATCTCTTCCTTTAATAATTAAATTACTATTCAGACAAGGTATCACTCGATGGTTGATAGAGAACTGACAGCAATCATAGCTCCCTGTTCCCTACCAGCCTTCGTGGCGGATGGATCCAACCACGCACAGCCTTCCATCCTATCATCGTTTCATGGACTCCGTTTGTCTGTTAACCGAATATATAAATGAGAAATGAGGTTTTTGGTTTCCGATGACCGGAAAGAGATGGCATTTTGTTCAATTAGGTGACAAAATGAGGGTTTCCTTAACTGAAAGGAGACCCACTACTGGACTGGACTTGCCCAACTTGCTCTAGTGGGTCTCCTTTCTTGATAGGAAAGAGACCACTCAAATTCCGGTCCTGTCCGTTCGTGTGGCGATGTGTCCGTGTGTCCGTGTGTACGTGTGTCGCGGTTCGATTGTCCGACGATGACTAAAATTGCATTAGCATGATCAATACGAAAATTAACAAGTGGGTAGATATGAACAAGATGCAGGATGAGTTCGTTTTCTGGCGAAACATGGCCAAAATTGCCATTTTTTATTTTAAATTTTCTCTGGGGGGGGGGGAAGGCATGTGTTTTCGAGAGCCCTTTAGAATGTGAACCATAATGCACGTGCATATAAGACACAGGCCTTCCTGGCAGCGTCGTGTCCTCCAAAAGTGCTGTCAGTTCTCAACTAGGCTTCCTGGCAGATTGATTGAACCACACATAATCCTCCGTCTTCTCCTCATTTCATGGGCCCCATGGGTAGATTTGCCAAATCTAACTGAGAAGTTAGATTTTTGATGGTCGAAGACCATAAAACGACGATATTTTGTTCATGTAGTGACAAAATCCTCGAGGGTCTTCTTATACGAAAGGAGGCCCACTACTGGAACGGGCTGGCCCATCTTGTTTCCCCTTACTCTCTTTTCAGGATTCAGGATTTCCGCCCTCCTTGGCCTTTCTGTCGTGATTTTATATTACTTCGTCCCGTCATCTCCCTGAATCACGTTTGATAATGAAATGCGATGGTGTTGGCTTTATTTTGGAATCTGGAGTGCCATAAATCTCTGATTATGTACGAACCCTCAGTACTTCGATTATTAAATCCATTCTGTCTAGGTATAGTCCTGCTCCCGTGGCTTAGGTTATAAGACATGACGTAGTGGATGAGTAGGATTGAAGGTACTATCTTACAATGTCTGTGATATTCTGTTGGAGAGCCTCCGGCTCTCCAACAGAATATCACAGACATTGTAATGCGGCCTTCCCTCTCTTTCCTGCTGCTGATATCCCAATTTCATTTTAAAAATGCACATCCCCCGATGAAAAGGAAGAGTCCTGTCGAAACTCCAGTTCATATCTCTAAGTGTTTTGCCTATGGAGTTGTCATGTACACACAAACACACAATTTCGCTCTGCCTAGGCGGCAGTCAGGATCTTGCACGCTATATGTCTAGTGGCAGGTAAACCTGCTGCAAACCGTAGGAAACGAAATACGCTATTGTCATGGAAGGAATAACTATGATCTTCAGAGACTCTCATCCCAGTAGCACCCGAACGTGTTCAATCAACGTTTCATTGAACTCAGCGTTCCATTAGCGTCCTTGGGGTAGGATAAGACCACCTAAGTTCGGATAGTGTCTAAGTTCGGACACTGTTGCACAAATTGTGACAAAACTGAGCATTCGCGAGGCCGTCTTCAAAAATGGTTCTTCCTAACATGAGATGAACACGTTACTGAGCGAAGGAAAAGCGGTGGTCATGATGACTTTCCACAATTCCAAGATATTTGGCTTAGACCAATGCTATATCTCGAAGAGGATGATTTCTTCAAGAAACCGTAAGAAGGGAACCTTGCTTTTAAAACGTTTCAAACTTGAAATTGTTATTGGGTTGAAAAGAAAGTATTGCAACACTCTGCGCAAATTTTTCAAAATGTTATAACTTTATTGAAATGCAATTTCAGTCTACAATGTAAAGACCATTGTTGTCTATGACATGTTCCCAATGCACGGGTAACTGCTCGATGCCCTTTGCCCAGAACTCTGTATCCGAAGGTCGTGTCGCCAGATTCCAAGCGTTTCAACCATCGAGACACCGTGGAATAGTGGACGACGTTGCCCTTGAATGCAGCGCAGATGTCCGCGGCGGCTCTCGCAGAGTGTCCTCGGAGGAACTCGTAGTAGACGATGGGGCGAAGAGTTGCTTGTTCGATCGGAGCCATGGCTGCCAACTAATGGCAGAAGCCGCCTTATATACCCCGAGGGCAGAAGCTTCGAGAACATTCCAGCATATACAAATGCAAAGCCCCGTCCATCATTCCTTTGAAAATTTTTATGAATAGTTTTAGAAAGTGTTGCAAGACTTTCTTTCCAACCCATTATATCCGCCACCGCCCGATTCAATGAAGCAAAGCATATTTTAAAATATGGCACCCTCAAATGTTCCCTTGAAATATGCATCCCAAAAGTTGGATCTTCTCTTGTGTCTACATTCCAGCAGGTACCTATTAAGCAAGATTTCAGCCTTCTGTCTCAATGATTCCCTGGAGCGAAGAAATTCTTTTTTTAAAAGGTCAACCCGAAAAATATGGCCCTGGGAACGAATCCTTAAAGTAGCTTATTCCCCCTGAAATCTGCACCTCAATAGGCACCAATGCATCTAATTTCAGCTATGTCTCTTATAAATAGTACCTGAAATCCGCGCCATCAGTGTCATTCGTGTATGAAGTTTCAACTTTCAATCTCATCTAGATTACGGTCAGTCGCCACACAATCACGACCGTCGTATTCTATTAATAAAAAAGAAAAGATACAATCCTTTGGGAGCGCGCTATAATTCTTTTATACCAAAATGGAGTGTTTTAAGTCTGTTTGAGACTTTAAAAAAGGAGTTTCCGAACTAAGGTGAAAGTGTCCGAACTTAATTTTTTCCACATCTAAGTTCGGACACCCACATTATAGGCGATATCGGTTGTCATGTGACTAGGAAGGACAAAATGTTGTACTTATACCTCATCGTGTCCTGCTCCCGAGAGCAATAGAACGAAGCTTCCAGCTTGTACCGTTGAGATAGGACAAGCGAATGATGAGACCAGGGAAGCTTAAATGTCCGAACATTGGTGGTTTTTACTCTAGTTCTGAAGACTGCTTTAATGTCCAAATATCAAAATGATGAAAAACAGTTCGAATTATGCGTTCATTGAACTAAGTAAATTTATCAAGAACGTGAATTTTATAGTTCCAAAAACGGGGTTCAAAAAAACTATCTGCTTTAGCATTCATGCAATATACAATTATCGTTTTTGATTCGCTCTTTTCATCATTGAAATTGGTTTCAGCCCAAGTAGAGCCCTGCTACCGACGCTACCTTTAGAAGCCATGAAGTAGTCGATTAGTCTGGTTGAAGGTACTATCTTCAATTCTCAGGGATAGTCTGGTAGAGAAACGAGGGGCAATTTAGCATACTGAAACTTTCATCATACATAGTTACCTTATAGTCGGTAGTCAAGTAAACAAACCCACTCAATTGCTTTTTCATGTAAGAGATGATAATGAGCATTTTCAATTTTACCGTTTCATGCTAGGAAATTCTGCTCGGAGATGGCACCGAATGCTTGTGAAGATGTCGATCCATGGGAATGACCTCCTATGTACATCCAAAAGATAACCCCTTCTGGACTTATATCCATCTCTGCACAACTGGACTATCTATGGACGAGTTCCGTATCAAAGTATCGCTCGCTTTTCTGTTGCTTGCAAAACACCGAGGTATCCATGGAGAACCGTGCATTATTTATACCATCATGGTGGTCCGGCCTGAATTCAGCCCTATATATATACAATATATGGTTCCTTTTCTTTACAGTGTTGTTAACTTCCATCGATTCGTAGCCCAATGATCGACTTGGACGAATTGTTCCTGGACATCTCTTCCTCCAAGTGCGCCTTTGCCTGAATGGGATTCATTGCCACAATTATAAGCAACACGATGCAAGCGACGATTCGTAGCTTTCCCGAAAATGTCCGCTTGGAGTTTCTTCTTCTTTTTGCGCCTCTTATAGCAAAACTGTGAGAATCATTATTGCATGAGCGAAAATATGGACGGATATCCATTTCCCCCCTGCCCCCCCCAAAAAAATTAATCTCGAGGGTGGCAGGACTTCAATCTAATGAATAGGTTTCCAATTTCCTGTACGCCACATTATGTGGCGTACAGGAAATTGGAAACCTATCCTATTCCCGTAGGAAAATATTTCTGGCGAAACGATCTGAAAAAGTGGCCCCCCCCCCCCTCTCCCCTATGAGATATTTCCCAAAAGTAGAATGTTTCCTAAAAAGTACCAGCCCATGAGATATTTCCATACCAAGTGACAGCTTTCTACACATTCCCAACCCGCTGTAGCTGATGGCGAAGAAATGAGCAGAGGCGAAGATATCGTTGAGGATCGATGCTATGCCTTCGTGATCCGTAACAACGTCCTCCCCTCCCCCATTGGCACCCTCGCGAGGCCCGATTGAATGTTCGCTCCTACCGCTGGCATACCCATGAAAGTCTTTGGATTATTCATTGATAGCCGCTCCAGGACCTCCCCCTTCGCAGATATAACATCCCGCTTCAATGCCAATGCATCGACTCTCTTATTCATTGTATGCCGTTTGATCACCTGTACGGGGAAAATATCTCTGTATGGTCACGAATTCAGCCCTCCATTATCCAGGATTATGATTAACTCATTATTTCATTTTCGATGTGGCAAAAACATATTTGAAGTATGTGGCAGTCGAAATATGAGCCATTGAGGGCCATTCCAAGCCATCTGACCAAAAGATGACTCTCGACCACGTCAGAAAAAAGGCAAATTTTCAAGTTAATATGTCCCACATTTATCTCCAAAATCCGATTTTTATTTCCGTTAGTAAAGGATATATGCATTTTGAAAATATCGACTTTCAGGCACGTGCGACCGATCAGGCAAATTTGCATAACTCTCAAATACTCCAGCTTGAAATGCCTGTAATGGCTCATAGAAAAGGTCGGAAACAGTAGAATCATTTCAAAAATACACAAATTATAGTTTGACGACACCCGGAAAACATTTTTTTAAGTGTATTAATTATTTAAAATTTCACCAACACGTGTATTTTGTGGGAGTCAACATAACAGAACCACGGTTGCAGTACTTCGAGTCCACCTCTGGTGCAGTTTTATGATATAGATTTTATATGGTTCTTTTCATTCCAACTTGTCGAAAATGACAGTCGAATACCTCACTTTTGTGATTTTTGCGACCTATGACCTCATTTTTGACGATATGGGGATTCAGATAAAAATGTGATTGTATGTCAAATGAAAGAGCAGTCCAAGATTTATTTGACGACTTGAAATTCATTCCATTACAATCTGGTATCGAAATGACATACTTTTTCCAGTGTTGAATGGTTGTGGTCTTGGCTCTGTTCAACATGGCCTCCAACGAAAACTGATTAAACTGTTTAATTCCTCTCATATATATTTTATAGCATTATCAGTATGTTAGTTTCAGCGGGACCTACATTACCCTTACTTGTATTACTATTGTTTCATATTGTTTAATCCCTTTTGCTAATGGGTTCATCGGATACTACTTCATAGGCTTACCTTATGAAAGGGGTTCACGAAGCAAATGTTTCTTTCGCCTTCGCTTTTCAGAACTAATTGTGCATGACTACCTATCTGGAGTTAGCAAGATCCTGTTACCATTCCAGGAACCACTATTAAGTTTCCCTGAAGGGAATATGACATTGGACTACGTGATAATGTATTTCTATGGAAATTATAGGTTTCTATTCCAAGATGCAGTACCTTCCACTCTTGGAAACAACACTCAAGCTGAAAGGTCAAAGTTCTCTAAAATAACAAAGAATGAGATGTTCAAGAAACAGGGAAGATTGAAAAATATCCGTTGCTGCAGAAAAGCGAAAAGAAAACCTGCGAACCGACTCAGACCGAAGCGCTACTGCATGTACTAAATAATGCCTCATATACGAGGTACATCATATTTGGATTCAATTATCAATGTCAATCACGCCCTATGGTCTATAACCCGATCGGAACAGAACCCTTACCTCATCCCTAATATCTGTCCCTTGCTCTTCCCAAACAGCCTTGAATATTAAAATGCATATTTTCTAAGGTTAAACCGATGTATCGGCCAACACCGTTATTGGCCGCTGGTGTTGCACTATCGGCACCATCGGCCTTAGGCCTATGGCCACGGCTCCGGTGACGGTGCCCGAAGGACGGGCAAAGCGAAAAAAAAACTCCGTGAGGGTGTTCACGTGCCTCGGCGCCGGCCCTCCTGTCTGACTTCGGCCATTCCTGCCAGCGTCTCCCAGGCTAAAATATCGATTGGATTACCTTACAGCCGTATTATAGGAACCGGTGGAGGAAAATAACGGTTAAAAAGGGAAGTCATTGCATCTCCATTTACGTTATGCTTTTCGCAAGGGAAGTGTCACTGAATGCTCTCAACTGAAGCAGTGAGTAGCATTCTAACCACGGACAGGAGCATTGAGAGACGGACAGGCTGGACAGGCCCAAAAGTAATCTCTATCGTTTCAAGGAGTCCTACTGATGAGAATCACATTGGATTCCAATTTGGCCAATTCCAATTTATAGGCGATTTCTTCTACAAACCACGCTTGCCACTGGCATCGGCTGATGCTTTTGTGGAGATAATCGGTCATCGACCCACCGGCCAAATATTGCCACTGGTACAGCCCGAATATTTTCATTAGCATTTCTTTTCAATTTTGAATTAATTAAATTGCATTGTTATTCCTTCGTTGCCATGAGACCTTCTACTTTATGTTTCATGAGACAAGTGAACATTTCCCATGTTACATACCTTCCCATACGTTTCACAAGAGGGACCATTGGAATCAATAGCACATGCAATGCAACCTCATTGGTGGAAATACGAGGAAATGGAACACCCCTGCTATGCCGGNCCCCCCCCCCCCCTCTCCCCTATGAGATATTTCCCAAAAGTAGAATGTTTCCTAAAAAGTACCAGCCCATGAGATATTTCCATACCAAGTGACAGCTTTCTACACATTCCCAACCCGCTGTAGCTGATGGCGAAGAAATGAGCAGAGGCGAAGATATCGTTGAGGATCGATGCTATGCCTTCGTGATCCGTAACAACGTCCTCCCCTCCCCCATTGGCACCCTCGCGAGGCCCGATTGAATGTTCGCTCCTACCGCTGGCATACCCATGAAAGTCTTTGGATTATTCATTGATAGCCGCTCCAGGACCTCCCCCTTCGCAGATATAACATCCCGCTTCAATGCCAATGCAGCGACTCTCTTATGCATTGTATGCCGTTTGATCACCTGTACGGGGAAAATATCTCTGTATGGTCACGAATTCGGCCCTCCATTATCCAGTTTTATGATTAACTCATTATTCCATTTTCGATGAGGCAAAAACATATTTGAAGTATGTGGCAGTCGAAATATGAGCCATTGAGGGCCATTCCAAGCCATCTGACCAAAAGGTGACTCTCGACCACCTCAGAAAAAAGGCAAATTTTCAAGTTAAAAGGTCCCACATTTATCTCCAAAATCCGAATTTTTATTTCCGTTAGTAAAGGATATATGCATTTGGAAAATATCGACTTTCAGGCACGTGCGACCGATCAGGCAAATTCCATAACTCTCAAACTACTCCAGTTTGAAATGCCTGTAATGGCTCATAGAAAAGGTCGGAAACAGTAGAATCATTTCAAAAATACACAAATTATAGTTTGACGACACCCGGAAAACATTTTTTTAAGTGTATTAATTATTTAAAATTTCACCAACACGTGTATTTTGTGGGAGTCAACATAACAGAACCACGGTTGCAGTACTTAGGGTCCACCTCTGGTGCAGTTTTATTATATAGATTTTATATGGTTCTTTTCATCCCAACTTGTCGAAAATGACAGTCGAATACCTCACTTTTGTGATTTTTGCGACCTATGACCTCATTTTTGACGATATGGGGATTCAGATAAAAATTTGATTGTATGTCAAATGAAAGAGCAGTCCAATATTTATTTGACGACTTGAAATTCATTCTGTTACAATCTTGTATCGAAATGACATATTTTTTCCAGTGTTGAGTGGTTGTGGTCTTGGCTCTGTTCAACATGGCCTCCAACGAAAACCGATTAAACTGTTTAATTCCTCTCATATAATTTATAGCATTATCAGTATGTTAGTTTCAGCGGGACCTACATTACCCTTACTTGTATTACTATTGCTTCATATTGTTTAATCCCTTTTGCTAATGGGTTCATCGGATACTATTTCATTGGCTTACCTTATGAAAGGGGTTCACGAAGCAAATGTTTCTTTCGCCTTCGCTTTTCGGAACTAATTGTGCATGACTACATATCTGGAGTTAGCAAGATCCTGTTACCATTCCATGAAAGACTATTAAGTTTCCCTGAAGGGCATATGACATTGGACGACGTAATAATGGATTTCTATGGAAATTATAGGTTTCTATTCCAAGATGCAGTACCTTCCACTCTTGGAAACAACACTCAAGCTCAAAGGGCAAAGTTCTCTAAAATAACATGGAATGAGATGTTCAAGAAACAGGGAAGATTGAAAAATATCCGTTGCTGCAGAAAAGCTGCGAACCGACTCAGACCGAAGCGCTACTGCATGTACTAAATAATGCCTCATATACATCATATTTGGATTCAATTATCAATGTCAATCACGCCCTATGGTTTATAACCCGATCGGAACAGAACCCTTACCTCATCCCTAATATCTGTCCCTTGCTCTTCCCAAACAGCCTTGAATATTAAATGTGCATATTTTCTAAGGTTAAACCGATGTATCGGCCAACACCGGTATTGGCCGCTGGTGTTGCACTATCGGCACCATCGGCCATAGGCCTATGGCCACGGCTCCGGTGACGGTGCCCGAAGGACGGGCAAAGCGAAAAAAAAACTCCGTGAGGGTGTTCACGTGCCTCGGCGCCGGCCCTCCTGTCTGACTTCGGCCATTCCTGCCAGCGTCTCCCAGGCTAAAATATCGATTGGATTACCTTACAGCCGTATTATAGGAACCGGTGGAGGAAAATAACGGTTAAAAAGGGAAGTCATTGCATCTCCATTTACGTTATGCTTTTCGCAAGGGAAGTGTCACTGAATGCTCTCAACTGAAGCAGTGAGTAGCATTCTAACCACGGACAGGAGCATTGAGAGACGGACAGGCTGGACAGGCCCAAAAGTAATCTCTATCGTTTCAAGGAGTCCTACTGATGAGAATCACATTGGATTCCAATTTGGCCAATTCCAATTTATAGGCGATTTCTTCTACAAACCACGCTTGCCACTGGCATCGGCTGATGCTTTTGTGGAGATAATCGGTCATCGACCCACCGGCCAAATATTGCCACTGGTACAGCCCGAATATTTTCATTAGCATTTCTTTTCAATTTTGAATTAATTAAATTGCATTGTTATTCCTTCGTTGCCATGAGACCTTCTACTTTATGTTTCATGAGACAAGTGAACATTTCCCATGTTACATACCTTCCCATACGTTTCACAAGAGGGACCATTGGAATCAATAGCACATGCAATGCAACCTCATTGGTGGAAATACGAGGAAATGGAACACCCCTGCTATGCCGGTGGTCTTTTTGTATTGGCTGGAACTTATCACGTGATCTCCGAGGTCAACTTATAGAAAAAAATAGTTGCCATTTTGAGGATAACCTTTAGTTGATGAAGATGGCCCGTTGTGGGAGGACGCGTGCGATCCTCATCTACTTTCTGTCATTCAAGGCAGTATTTAGCTTCTTCACGTATTATCCAGTCGATCCCGGAAAAAGGTATGCGAATGTGTCGTTGGAAGTCTTTGTTCCAAGACGAATGGGTTGCAGTATACTATGCATGAGTCAAAAACCGAATCCCTGTAAAGCCTACAACTACCGACGCACTGATGGATCTTGTGAGCTGGTTTTGAACGATCAGAGCTCCCTTCTTCCCTCCGAAGGATATCAAGCTTATGTTCAAAGTCAGTCATCCGATTTCTTCATCCATTGTTTCAGTCCCAATGGTATTTTGTGTCCGGGTAGAGGGGATACATGGAGAATACGCTTTTCATTATTCCTGGTGTGGCAGATATTTTGATTTAAAAATGATTTTGACTGATAAATCATTTGATAAATGATTATCACGAAGTAGAAGCAGTTCCCGCACTAGTAAACCTGTTCCAGGGTTTAGTACTCAAACATATCCTGGGTAGCATCCCAACCCTCATGTCCAATAACACTTTCACTTTCCGTATCATTTCTAAGCCAATCCAGGTAGAAACAATTTTCCCTTATTACATCAGCTGCACATACAAGGTACGTTATTGATAAACGGAGATCCGCTTTACATCCGAAAGAAATATCCAACAGCTATCCTCATGTAATACCTCATATAAATCTAATTGAAGTTCTTCAGAAACGGCCGTGATAAAGAATTGCCTTGCACATGAATTTTCATACTATTTAAGTTGCAAAAAATTGCCTAAAGTGATATTAGGTTAACCTTGTTTCAATGTGCAGTAAAATAGTGCATTCCTGGAAAGGTTATGCAGTAGGTTCATTGCAGTAAGCGACCATATCGTTCTCATGAACAAGACGGGAGAAGTTCATACGTTATGATGCCATCTGTCCAGAGAAAAAATTCAGCTGAATGCGACACTAATCATTCTAGCGCTAAGAGTCCGACTTCACAATTTCAATATAGGTCTCGTCTGACCAAATTACACGTTTCATTATTCAGTTTTGGTGGCGTGAAGGGCACGATTTGATACGGAAACAGCTCGGCGAGGCGTTCACAGAGCGGCATGAGAGTAGTACTTGAAAGTATGGAAGCGATAGCCTGATGTTTTGGGGCTGCCTGACGTCTAAAGGAGTCGGAAATGGTTGTTAGAAGGTAGGAAAAAGACTCCAAGCTGTACAGGCAACAGGCATCCTCGAGGAGGAATTGTTGCCAACAATTCAATATTATCGGCTAGAAGAGGGAGAGGTGGCGATTGAGCAGGACAAAGATCTGAAACACACCTCGCGGTTAGCTCACCAAGGGTTTCACGACCACGTAGTCGAGGTCCCAGAACGGTCAACATAGTCGCTGGACCTTAATCGAATATAATAGTGGGAACATTTGAAGCCAAGTCTGCCAGGATACGAAAGTGAGGCTGTTGCATTTATGAGTTTCCGAAGCTGGTCAATACTAATTTAGACGCCATTTCGCTCCAAATATGCTTAGACTTGATCGAGATCATGCCTAGAAGGGTCAAGGTAACGTAGAGGGCCAAAGGCAAATAAAACATAAATTAAACAAATTCTCTTTTCTGTATGCCTCAGTGTGAAGAACAAAACTGTTTGGCATTTGACAGCTACAGCAATAGGAGTCCCGTTCACACGAGACTAGCACCATTCGAAAGCCGGGAAGCGAGAATATGATTGGCTTAAAATTTCAATCGAATTGTACATGTTATAATAGAGTTATGAGTCTTCAAGTATAGCTGTGCCATACGTCGCCATAGTTGTCTCCCTCACAGTATTGGTCATTTCAGATGATTTTATAAACTTTTATTCCAATTTAGATAAAATGTAGCATCCTGGTATGCTGATGTTACGCAGCCATCACAAGTCGGTCTCGTCACCAGGAGATCCCAGGAAAATGACCATGCGTGCTTTTGTTTTTTCTTTCCAAATAGGTATTATTCCCGTCTTCTGAAGTGCTACGAGGTGGAATAATCATTTGGGGTGGTCATATTACCATTCACACGGTACTAAAATTATTTCCGACAGCTTTCAATTGATGAAAGATCAAGTTCAAAACCTTACTAATCTTTTGGTAGGGAAACACTATCGGAAACTTCCAAGAGGGTACTAAGCCTACTGTACTCCCTGAGAATGAACAGTTCCGCAATGAAAAGTACCGAAATTTGGCTTTATTTTTCCTCTCTCGACACTGAATAGCTCCAGAAGATTTTAAGATTCATCTCCCCGAGGTTGCAGAGAAGTAACATTTCCCTTTTTCAATATAAGAATTTCAATCTAGTATATCCCTGATATAATGTTATGTTTGGTCAACGTTGGGTAAGGGTGGGAAGCGTTTGCGAAACATGAATGTTGTGGTCGATGTTGCCCAAATATGGTCTCAACGTGGGCAAATTCTCAAGTTGCTAAAAACTGGAAGTTCTGGTAGAGAACTTCAACCTCATGAAGTTTTTCACCATGCAACATGAATGAAGGTACGGGTCTCGCTTTTCACACAGTACCCCCATTTCCTCTTCCCTCTTTTCTTGGAATTATCCTTCGCAGGACCGTTTAGTACCTCGCCATTGTTTCTCGCCATGTCTCATTGAAGGAACCAATGAAGGCGAACATGTCATAATTTGTTATCCGCTCATTCAAGACTGATTCATGACGCCCAGACATAGGCAAGCTTATATTCTCCTTGAGAACCCTTTTGAAAGACACCTTTATTTCATCCCAAAAGGAAATCTAAAAAATTTAAGAAGGGACTGCGCATACAACATCCTCATATTTCCATCTCGAAGGAGAAATGAGGAATTGGATGACCGGGAAAATAAATTTTCAAAAGCTTTCCCTATCTTCAACCGTGAAGTTTAAACGTTTAATTGGCCACTTTCCTCCAAAATTTTATTTTGGTGTGGCAACACATGTGGGTGCGAAAGAAATATCGGGGAAGAAATTCACATCTTTGATAAGCAATATTCAGTGATCTGTACAACCGCGTGGAAATGGAACTTCAAATTGGTAGCAGCGATTTTGTGTTGAAAGGGGAAAAACCACATCTCTCAGAGAGGATTGCAATACGACTGGTATTGGTAATAATACGACTGGGGGTTTTTCTGAAAGGGGTTGAGAAAAGGGAATAATATATATCGCCAATACTACTTGGAACCATGCGAAGTGGTCTATTCTCTGACAAGTACTGTAACAAGTACCGTCACTCCTGTTTTGTCCCATGCATAGGACTGCTTCTATTTCCCATTCTAAACAACATTCAAACTTTTAACCTGTGGTATTTAGAGGCTCAGTTCGAGCTCTTTCCGTCGATATATAACTCATGCTGTAGAACTTCGACTTAGCCCGAAGTTGGGTGAAGTGAAACTTCAGAGAGAACGCAGAGTGGAATCACAATCACCGGAATTTTAGCGATTTCATACTGTGGAGACCTTATTCGTATCGAAGGAAAAGTCAGATGCCGCACCAGGCCAAATCATTTACGCCCAACATGTAATAGACGTTCACATCACCATTCGCCATCGTTTCATATACTTCTCGTCTTTGAAGTGAGGGCGAATGTGATATGGCATGACATACTTGGAAATGAGTAATATCAGTATGTTCTTTTAAGCATCTCCAAAAATGTGTTGGTTACATGATAGTACAAGTGGTGGGGTGTATTTGCGGAACTGGAGAACATGTGAGGGTCTTTCTTTTCAATGCTTGAATGCTGGAAAGCTTGAATGCTTTGAATTCGTAATTTTGCATCGTAACGCACAGCTTGTGTGTCTATCAATATAAAGCTAACGTTTATTTTTCCTTCAAGTTCTAGTTCTACATTGCAATTATATGTATAAATTCATCGTAGACATATAGTTGCATGTTTCACTTTGAATCATCGCCTGAAATTATAGAACTAACATTAAATGAATTACATTTCTTCCTGTTCAAGCACACATTGCAATCTTTTTCACCATTAAGTGAAGGGAAAGATTCACTTAACAGCCTCATCTTGTTGCACAGCACTAGTCACGAGCATTTCTCCATTCCTAAATGGAAAATGTCAATACGACATTTCCTGTTTCTGTTTCGTTGTTCATTTTCTTCCGAGGACAAAGTGATTTTGAATTGAATAACCTAGTCCATTAGTCCCCTCTGAACAAGATTGAATCCATAGAATTCTGTTTGACGGAGTACCCAGCGTTGGCTAATGCAAAAGTGACATATGAGGGATGGAACGGAACATACCCAGCGCCGGATGGAGCCGAAATTATCTTCACCTGTGAACTAGGATTCACAGACGAGAAAAGGAAACATCATGCAACCTGTTCTACATCTGACTTCTGGTGCACCTCCTTTGACGTTCATGGTGTGACATGTCCTGAACCAGGTTAGAAATATCTTCCATATTGTTCTCCTTTGGTTGTTTCATGCTTTGAATGAAATGTATGCCAAGGGTAATCACAAGTGACAAGTACATGGAATGCATAATTGCGTGATATAAAAGATAAAGAAATTATACAGTACTTGTAGTGGCATGGAAATTACCTGTGGCTCTTTCGAAAGTGTACCCAGATTGCCGGAAAACAGAGAAAGGAAAGGAATACGTAGGCAGAAGGAACAAGACTGCAACAGGGAAAAACTGCCTGCGATGGGATTCAAAGCCCTATGGGAAACCCAATGATTTTGAAATCAATATGTTATACGAGGAGCATTTCCTCAACGAGGATCCAGGATCCCATGAGAACTACTGCAGGAATCCCACGTTGAAAGAAAAACCTTGGTGCTTCGTCTCTGAGCCTGACATCCAGTGGGAATACTGTGATATCCCATTTTGCGAGGACAGAGGTTAGCGTATATTCATACCTAATACAACATTTCTTCCCTTATTTCGGATGTTCAGTTACTTTTTGCTTTATTATGTATTGACTAAGGAGCACAGACCGTAGTGACTAAGGGGTTGACGCGGATCTCAAGTGCATTACTGATATGATGAATAGTTACAGTATCAGGTTTATTAAATATGGTGTTTGAAACAAAAGCAATTGTGTTGGTATTTTGGGGGAATTTATATATTTATTTGGCTATAGCTTGCAGACATTTTGAATAATTACAATAATATTTGAAAGAAAAATAGTACTGTCCAAAAAAAAGATTTTAAATTCGATTTCTCATTGTAATTCTGCCAATATCTGCCTTCTCGTGAGAGCGCTATCAAGTGCCACAATGTTATAATGGAAACTGGAAGTGTGGAAAATGCGGAAAGAAAACGGCAATTAACAAGGTGCTCTGTTGTCAACCGTATTGAGTAACATTTTGAAGGAGATGCATCTTCTCAAGAGGCCGCAAATAATTTTAGCATGAGCCGAACATTTCCAACGAATTCAACTGCTGAATTCCAATCGAAACTTTCGCTGAACCATAACAGGACTCTTTTTACCCTTTCGTACCAAGTGCCAAACTTTACCCATCCATTCCCGAAAACAAGAAATAAAAGCATTAAAAAAATACCAATTTCAAACCGACAATGGGCCTATTAAACAACAGTGACCAACCATTTTGGAAAGTGCGACGTGCTGCCCGAAATATTTTGGAACATGTGACGTCAATTGGAGAGTTAATGCCTTCGTTCTCTGTTGGTAATATCGTGATCTGCTCTGATTTGTTGTTAGCTCAATTAGCGACTATGTGCAGTTAGTCCAGTGGTTTAAAAAACGAAAAAATAAAGAAGCTGGCCAAAAAATTGCTGGCCATAATCTTTTTGAAAATTGATGGTATACAGTATTCATGCGACCACACCCTGGAGATTTTTTGTAGAGGAGGTTGTGCCGCAATATTTTTGCATCAGTAAAATGTTCAACATACCTCATGGAAACCACCACCTCAAAAGGAAAGGTTTTCAGTTTACTTGCATTTCCTTTTCAATTCGGAATTCCCATAAAAGTTTCCATCTGCCATGGAGTGGCTGTAGATGGTCTTCCCTGAGTGATAGCTCTTTAGACCATACGTTGGAAATTGTAGTCCATTGTTCACCAGAATTCGCATGAAGAAAGAATTAACAATTTGGCTTGTGAGGTGAAATCCTTGCCTACGTCTGACACTTTGCCGGATCGTATATCCAGCGGTGTTAGCCGAATTGTAGGTTAAAGTGGTCCAATCGAGCTGGTCTTCATCCCGTACAGAGTGTAAGGTACATTTCTCATGGTTAAAGATGCCGACAGGTATCTTGGAAATTCATGTAAAATTGTTTGTCAAATTCAAACGACTTGTCTCTTTAGAATGCTGTGTGGCTGAACCCGGTGGGAAAAAATTGTGCATAAGGAATTTAGGAGGGGGGATTGGTGACGTCATCCAACCCCTGCTTTTGGTTCGAAATGAGAACATTGAAATTAAAAGAGTGCCCTATTTGAACGTTTTAACATGGAAATGGCTTAAATTCAATTTGGAAAACGTGAATGTTAGTCATATAGTCAAGCGGAATATCCTATTTTGAATATCCTCGAAACCAAAACTCGGCGAGAAATCATTCAGGTCAATTATTCCCTTGAATGCCCACCACAGTTCCCGCGATTTGACTCTGAATGTACTCTCAAATCAGAGCGCTTCAAATCAATCTAAGTTATAGATTCCAAATGTTTCTCTCCGCCTTCACGAGGGGCGGCACTATGAAAATGGATGAGGTGATTCGCTAAGATCACCCCAGCAATAAGATGAGCGAAATCTTTGGTCGAATCTTGCGCCATCAACGTATCACCTCTTCAGTCCGCGTGAGGATGGATTTCGAGGAATGAACTTAAAGGACTATGACTAAGTAAAGGATGCGTTGTATAGGTGGTTATTCAGATGTGAAAATGAGGTTTACAGCGATGGCATGAACACTCATAAATTTGCATAGAAGGTGCATTGAAAGTTATGGAGACAATTTGGAAGCAAAGCTGTATTCAAAGTAGGGAGTTCTCATTTTCCCTGCAAATATTCATGAATTTCTATTGAAATTTATGGAGAAGAAATTACTTACTTTCGTATTGTCCCTCGTACTTTATTTCCTACATGATAACCATCGGAAACGGTTTCACCAGTCCGTTCCTGTAAAGTATTCTTTCCATGATTTTATAGTACCCCTGGAGTGTAAACTGACGCAAAAGGGAGGAGAGTATATGGGGAAAAAGAACAGGACCATCTCTGGTTTGTCGTGCAAGCCATGGCTGAAAGTGCCACGTTCCTTCCAATATCGCAAGTGGAGCTCGAGACGACCTGCATTCTCGGACGACGTGGATGCGGAGCACAATTATTGCAGGAATGCTGGGGGTCGCCCTGGGGGGCCTTGGTGCTACAATGGAGACCCTGCCATCCCAGGAATCGAATGGCAGTACTGCGACGTCCCCTTTTGTTCACTTCCAAAGACAGAATTGAGTATGTCAGTGTATAGTAGTAGAATTTTTAAGGCAAAATGCTACGAAGTATTTTTTGTGAATTTTATGTGGAACAAGCCTTCAAGAGAAACACTTCAGCTCATCAAATTTTAAGAAAGAAAGCAAATCAAGTTCCAGTTTGTGTCGATAATAGATACAACAAAAGATACAAGAAAAGAAGTAAGATGAAGTATACAATACTGTCAATTGGAAGCATCATTGACAAAAATTGAGTTATGTCTGAGCTTTAAGAAAGCCTCAAAAGGGACTTCTGCATGTATCAGTACATTTGGCACGAGGCAGAGCATAAAAAAAGCCGAAATGGCGTTGAATCCCCTTGGAAATATGCTTAAAGACCACCATCCAAGTAGTAATGACTATTTTTGCTCCTCCAGAGCGAAATTTGAAGCCTTTTTTCATGGTAGCGATAACAAATTAAACGGAATGTTGCTTTTTCTCCAATATATCTCCAGTACCTCTGAAATTAGGAGGGAAAAATAGAGCTTAGCAACCATTTGGATGGGGATTCAAATAGTTGTACAAAAAACTCCCTTTTGACAAGTAGGCTAAAATATCCAATGATGGACCTGTTAAAGGCTTCTACTAAGTTATGGGGCACAGCGCAGGAAAATTCCAAAACTGTGCATTTGTAGCTTGAACACCTATGAAGTATGTATGTGCTTGCATGTTGCTAGCCTATGTCAGTACACGAGTATGCATGCATGGGAAACATACTGTAGTAGCACATAACATTGAATCAACATTGATTCAATATCGATGCAACATCCGGATGTTGAGTCAACATTCAATTCACGTTGTTTCAATTTTATGTGCACTAGGGAAGTTGATGGAACTTTTTAGTGCTGTGACACAGGGAACCGGTCCATCTCTGGGTATTTTACCCTACACCTTTCTCACAGCAAACAAGGCTACGTTAGGTCAACGATGCACCTACGTCCCGAACGTTCATGTTAATGTTGATTCGACGTTGATTCATTAATATGTGTTTGAAAGTTTTTGGTGGGCTAGTATGTATTTTTATGCATTTCCGCAATCGTCTTATTCGAAGTCATAATCTGACTTGGAGTTATACACGAATTATTGCAACTTGAAATGGTAGGGTGACTTATGGGGCACCCTGTCCGTGAGTTTTTTAAATGTTGCTATGATTTAACGTTCCTATTATTTATCAGGTCCTAATACCTCACAATTCCAGATATTGTCCTATGAAGCCTTAGGTACTATAATATGATGTAATTCGTACTCGTTTCCTTACGTAGCCGCGCCCTCTTTCACTGCAGTCATGCAACCGCGCGAAACAGAATGTCGGACCATGTTTTGCAATCACCGAGTTTGATTAGAAATTCACGCTGTAGCTTGCAATTCCTCCACGTCATGAAAACGACGACCCTTCTCAGTAAAATGAGAATTTCTCAGTAAAAACTTGAAAACTTCATCTAAGGAAAGAGCTTGGAGTGGATTTTTACTTTACACTAATTTCTTGCTATGCTTGTTTCGAACAAGATATATGACCTGTCGAAGTAAGAGGAAATTGCATATCTCGATATCATTCATTTGCAACATTTAAAGCAGTCAGCATGTAAAATACCGTCGTTTTCAATGTTATTGTCTGTATAGCGGTGCTGCAAGAGCATATTATATTTCCATGTTTTACAATGTTGAGAATTTTCTGCATGCATGAACATTATTATATTGTTTTCGTAATGTAGGATATATTCTTTTATTGGAAATGAGAAGTACATTCTGGAGAACCGTTTGGGCTAAAGTACTACAATTTGGGTAATGAAGTACTAAAATTACATTTTTTCTGGAGACTCGGCTATTAATAGTTTTTATGTAACCAGGGCAAGATCAATGGAAGGGGACTGTTGTTGGCAACACTTTTCTAGGGGACCCCCTGAGAAAAGTGAAAACACATTTATGTAAATAAAATTTCGCAAATCGAAACTTACTCCATCAGCGCTCGACTAGGTGGTTTCCTTGGAATACTTGCACCAGGAATGATGTCTTGTGAGGAGGAAGAGTAATCCGAAAGAATCCACTTGTCCCAGAACTCGCAACTTCCTAATTCGTCCTTGTTCACAGTCCATATCTCAACTGTTGAAGAACGATGAGGGGATACAATATGCAGCTCATGTCCGTTCACCTTTCCCAAATGCTAAACATGGAAACATGCAATTTCTTGTTCGCAGATGAAAAGAGAGGGAATGAAGAGATTTATCCAAATTGTCGGAAGACGAAAATGGGGAAGGAATACATGGGTATCATCAATACAAGCGAGACAGGGAAGCGCTGCATGGAATGGGATTCATTCCGATATATTGAAACATTCCCAGACATAATGGTGAAGCATCTGCCTCTAACAACCGACAAAAAGAAGGTGGTCAGTTTTAATGACTTATTCATCCACTCGAGTCCATACCAACAATTTGATTACTGTCGAAACCCTGGATCCGGGGAAAGACCGTGGTGTTTCGTCGCCAGGGAGCCTTCTATCCATTGGGAATACTGCGACATTCCCTTTTGCGACGATCTTGGTACGTAACCCGGATTATAAGGTTGAAGTTTTTCAATCTTGTCATTCCAGCGTTATTTCTGTATTGGGTGTATTTTTTGATACTGGTGAAGAATACTTGTTTACTTTTCAGCATTACTCAATAATCAGTATTCACGCCATTTGCAGCAGCCACTTTGGCGAAAAACATCATTAATTTCATTGCAAATTGGGTAATATAGTTCTGAGTTATAGTACCATTCCTTTTGAACCGAAAACAACTGATGTAGTTGGTTTATGCCCCTTCTGCCACGATAATCCTTTTTAACGCATGGTTCCGTGCAAGGATGTAAAAACTGAAACTTACTTCCAGGGAACCTCTCGTTCGTGATTGGAAATGTTTGACTTAGACCCTAAATAATTTAGAAAATGGCTACTCTTAGACATGTAATCACCGACACCTAATGGCATTGGCAGTTCCATTGGAGTGTACAGTGACGGGTGGGGGAGGAGAATACCTGGGAAGAAAGAACGTGACGAAGTCAGGGAAACCTTGCCAGCCTTGGTTGAGCAGAATCCCGGAGGACAGCAAAATTGACATCCTCCTCTCCAAATTTCCAGATCCTATTGACAGCACTCACAACTTTTGTCGGTCCCCATACTTTTTCTCAATGGAAGGTCCATGGTGCTGGGTTTCCACACCTTCGGGAATTCACGTTCAAGAGGATTGCGACATCCCCATCTGCTACAAACTTCTGCTAGAATCCCTTAGCAACAGTGCGTTTATGCAGAATTTACATTATTTTGTTCGTTGTCCATTCTGTGAAGAACTTTTTTCCTTGAAACTTTCCTAAGTACATTCGTTGAAAGCTATCAGATTGGTTGGTGTGGATACCTTTCGGTAAGTACCATGCTACGAAAAAAGTGCATATTTTTAAGATTGTTGAGATTTAAAGCTTCTTCTTCAGCCTCAACTTCATTATCTTGATATCCTAATATTTTTACGGTAGGGATTCATATCCTCAAACAGCTTCTTTTAAACGCAAGACATGTTTTCTCTATTCATGAAATGAATGGATGTTCTGGTATGGATCAACATATGGAATCCAGTGGGGCTTTGCATCTGCAGGTGAAGGAAAGCACGACTATCCGCAATGCCGCATGACGGCGAGGGGGACGGAATATATAGGGACGGTGAACGTGACAGAGACTGGAAAAGAGTGCCTGCCGTGGTATCCCCAGCCTTTTCCTTTCGATGGGAATAATTTATTTATAGCGTATAATTATCGTTACCATACATTTGGAGAAATCTTCAGTCTTGACAAAAATTACTGTCGGAACCCGGGATTCAAGGATAGGCCGTGGTGCTACGTCATCGACCCAAATATGACATGGGAATACTGTGATATCCCGTTCTGCGACGACAGAGGTGAGCGTTTACTGTTCCTCAAATATGGCATGATATAAGTAACTTACAAAATGCAATGAAGTTAGCGTTTGGGAGGTAATAATTTAATTTTCTGGAGTGTCGTAGAAGAACATGTCCTACACGTTATCCTAAAAGTATTAAATAAGTGTATTGTAAGTGCTCTAAAAGCGGGGAAGAACATGTTTTAGATAGAGTTTCGAAAATATCGAAAATTCCCGACCCACCTGAAAATTTAAGAACGATCGCACATGAAGTCAGACTGTATTTTCTCCTTCAACAGCTCAAGCGGAGTGCAAGTTCACCGAGTGCGGTGCGGACTATGCAGGAACCAAGAACGTCACACAATCGGGGATCGCATGTGAAGGGTGGGGCGACATCAAAAGAAGGGAGGAGAAGTGGCAACCCTGGAAGAAAAACGAAGGCCTTGGGCTTGAAATTGATCATAATTTCTGTCAAGGAAAGTGTATAGCGTATACCATCGACCCCGAGGAACGAGATACCAGGTGGTTAAAAATGGGTCCCTCCTGCTACAGCGGGCAAGAATTGCTATTTTGTGACGTTCCTTTCTGCCCCTTGAAACTGCGACCAAAAGCTAATCCTCCAGAGTAAGAGAGGGAAAAGCCGATGAATACTTTCCAAGTCTTGCGTGTGACCAGAAGAGAGCGAGGGTTTTCCATTTTGTGAAACGAGAACGTCCCGTTTAAGACATGAACACGAGTCGGTGTGATCGTGGATCATCTTGCTCAATCATTCCACATTAATTTGACGAATCTTCCTCGTCGTCGTTCCCACCCTCGAACAATTTCTTCGGATATTCTTCAAGAATGATACCTAAATCAGCACAGAGCATCGATTCAATGAGAAAAACTAGATATAATGTGTTGATATTATCTCTCAAAAAGTTCTTAATTTCTCTTCCCAGGGTCTGTCCTAAGGGATGTAGGAATTCCAATAACGTTATTGAACAGTTAAAAACGTATTTTTGCAACCAGTTGTATTCCCCAGGGAAATGCACATGCACGCAATTAGAGTTGACATTGAAATGGAGTGAGTGCTTGGTATCTCTGGTATATAGGGAAGAGATCGTGAAATAAACGAGATATAATTGCTTCACTTTACGTCACTGACTGAAGTTTCCAACCCGTTTGCCATATTGCGGTCCGGTGTTTCTTGCGAAAAGTCATTCTCATCTCACACAATGTCGCTCGGTTCCCACAGTCATCTCCGTTTTAAATATTTCTGGTACCTTTCCCGTTCGCATTCGTGACCTTCCTTTTCATTCTCTTCTGAAATTACTTTTATTTTATATCTGGAATATATCCCTACGTATCAAAGAGAAATGCGAAGAGGTTAAATCATGTTACACGGAGAGGCTACTGAAAAAATTTTTTTAGGTGAGGAGGATCCTCATCACCACGGCTAAGTCTTTAATTAGACAGTCCTAGCGCCCATAGCATTGACTTCCTCTAACTGCGCCGAGGTGGAAAACATAACTCCGGTGTTAATGACATTTTAATTAAGGGCGATCAGAAGTCAGAATCTATGCGGACGTGTGCCAGTTTCAAGATATCCGAGAAGAAGTACGGAAGAGGGATGTTTACTGTACGTAAGACATTTTCGTGGAAATTTTCTGACCTCTGAGCATGGCGAAGAGAAACAACTATCGATCCCTCATTCCTCGCGTTTATTCGGCCGCTGCAAAAATTTGCCCAAAGAACGGACAAAAGGCCGAGAAATCTGGTGATCGGACAGGAATATGTAACTTTGGCCATAATTCCCCAAGGTCGGGTTGGTCAATATGACCCGTTTTTCATTTCCTCCCTCTCCTTACAGAATGCGAGCGTCGGGCAGAGGGTAATGCCTCTGCAATTTTTTTCTCTGCCAATATATACCAGGTAAATATCAAATTTCAGGGGTTTTGCATCATAATGTTCACAGGAGACTCACCGTAGGAATTTGAGTATCACACGAAGGAGGAGAGCTGGTTCTCATCCTCATGAATACCCAATTTCATAATTATAACAATTTTAAGTGAGTTCTGTCCCATAGAACTCTAAAGGAATAACGTCCGAACCTCAAACTGCCAACCTTCGGATCGTTATGCATACGTTATGCGTTATCCGTTATACGTATAACGCCTACGTAAATACGTTATACGTATAACATATTGCGCCATCGGGGAGCCCTCGATTCCGTAGCATTTGAATAAGACTTCGAACTCCACGGTGGAAGAAGCCGATCGGCGTAGGCACAAGGCCTTTTTGATGAAGCGTGATTCGATTTTGTCCAGGTCAATCATGTGGCCCATCTTCAGCCGGTGGGCGATCGGCTTCAGGCCGTAGGTAACGATGGGTTGGAGTTTGGGTACGTCTTCGTTGCTGTTGAGGTCGAGAGCCGGCGTAAGTTGTGGAGGCTGCCGATCGCCGCCGCCCCTTCATTTTTCTTCTTTTGCACGAAATCGGTGAACGTTAAGGTAGGTTGTAGTGATACCCCGAGGTAGTCGAAACGGTCGACAATCTCGACTTGGTGCACCCCAAGTGCGAAAGAGTCAGTCATACTTAGCCAGCCGACAAAATTCAACTGTCCCGAATTCCTTCCTGAGAGCATCTGGAGGAACCAGAATTCTGCCTACTTTTTCCTCTCTCAGCACAAAACCCTCCATCAAATTTGAAGCCCTGTCTCCCCGGGGTTGTGGTGATCACTCCATCTCGCTTTTCGAACATGTGAATTTCCTTCAGGTATTCCCCCCCCCCCCCCCCCCCCCACCCCCGCCCCCCCCCCCACGCCC
>CAJPEV010003003.1:0-36057 GCA_905338385.1 Darwinula stevensoni | reverse complement strand
GGACTATTATCATCGATTAATTGCAAAAAATCGCGGGAAATTATTAAAAGCGCAGAAAAAATCAATTAAAACTGATACGACACACTGGTGGGTCGCATTGTCCCACGCGGACAAACTGATATGACCCATTGGTGGATCGTATTGTCGTCAATGTGTTAAATGTAGAATTAGTGCTGGTTCTAATCTGGTATACCTCGTCTTGGAGATTTTAAAGTCAAGGATGTGTAGATTGCTGGTGCCATTGAAAATGTGAAACACCATGTCACGGAATTGAGCTTTTTCATCTATTTGATTTACTGGTATACTTTCTAATTATAACATTTATTTCAGTTTTGTACCAGGATCGCATATCCGAGCAGACGGTTATATCTGGCTCAGTGAAATTTCATTACCATGGAACACGCATTAGTGTTTCTTGACGTTGTTTCGTTTATAATACTTTGGAGAAGCTTAACTACGTGTTCGTATATGGTGAAATATTTGACGACATTTACAGCTTTTTTGAGGAGATTTATGAACTCGAATATGCGCGGTCGGTGTCACTGGAATAACCGGGAGAAATTGGGATGATCATTTTTTATATTGAAATTGCAATGATCGAAACAACCTCAACTTCACGCAGCAAAGGTCCAATAACCGCCTGCGCTTATTTTCAATAAATGCCGGTAACGTTGCTTCATGTAGAAATATCATATTCTCCAGCAATATTCTTAGGTTCATCTTCATGAAGAAGATAGTATGTGTTCAGTCAAATTTCATGAGGCATTTTTAATATACAGGGTGAGGTAAAAGTTACTATACAATTCTTGTATACTGAAAAAAAGCTGTTTTTCTCATTTTGGTTCTCTTTGTTTCAGAGTAATACTGCTGGACGAAGCTGGTAGCTTTTGTAATGACATTGCACAATCATTTTTCTGTTATTTGTGCTTTTCTTGCAAACGACAGTCAATATAACGTTAGGAATTTAACTATGTTCTATATTTAACACCTGTGTTACGAAAATCACGCATGGAGATAAGAAAGACCAATATCTTCTGAGAAATGCTTGTCATACTCCAGATAGCCAAACATCATTGGGCCAACCATGGCATATCATTGGCAAAGTACTTCCCCAGTAGCACCAGATATTGGCTCGATGCTGGAGCAACATTGGCCACGTTTGCTACATCTTGGCCGATATAGCCAATATAGGCTAAATATTGGCTTCCAAATATTGCCATTCCATCATCGATCCTATATCGGACCGATGCGATGACCCAAAGTGCCCAATTTGCACCTAGTTTTTTGAAAATACTGAACGCCACTAGATGGAGGCATGGGTCTCACTTTTCGCACAGTACACAAAAGTACCCCTCCCTCTTTCCTTGGAATCGTCCCTCACAGGAGTGTTTAGTACCTCGCTGTATGCCTCGCGTAGTCTCATCGTAAGAATCAATAGACGAGGACACTTCATTTGCTATCCCCATTTTTGAAACAGAATCCTGGGGCCCACGTCATAAATAACTCATATTCCCTATGAGAACCCGATGCGAGAGTCGCCGTCCCTCATTTCCTTCACCTGAGGGCAGAAAGATCATTCTACTCCCAGGGGAGGAAACGAGGTCCTGAACTTCTGGATACTCTATAGAACACGAGATGCTGGAGTTTTTCCTGCAAATGTACTATTGTTAGTACATGCGAGGTCATCCCCTGCACTATTCTCTGTCTCCCCCCCATCCACGGGACATACACGTGTGTGGGTAGGGTGTTATATTAGTACATGCAGTACTCAGGGCTGCCCAGAGGGGGGGGGGGCAATTGGTGCAATCTGCCCAGGACCCCTTGTATCAAGGGGTCCTAAGGGGGGCCTCCAAAGGGCCTCAAGGGGGGCCCCCTTGAGGCCCTTTGGAGGCCCCCGGTTGGAGGGGTCTCCGGTTTAGTTTTGCCCCAGGCCCCTGGAAACCTCTGGGCGGCCCTGGCAGTACTAGTACTGCAGATAGAAATGTCTCCTCCACAAAGGGCTTACCTCCACGGAGTAATGAAAAAAGAGTAAATAGCAGCGCCAATACTGGCCCAATATCTGTCCCGGTAGTAATCCCAATAATGGTCCAAGATGAGCGCCAATACTGGGCCAATATATATATACCTGTATTCCTTAGCAGTCAATCTTGATCCAATTTTGGGGTTCTACTGGGGGAATAATGGCTAGCCAAGTTAAAGACAGGAATGGTCCAAGCACAACCGCCAATGCCGATGATCTGCCGACGTTGCCATGTAAGGGCCATTGTTGGGCCAGACTTTATAGGTAATCTGGGATGTTTTCCTTCTTGCTGTTTGGCTTCCGTTCGTCGGATAATTCCAGGGGAGACATACGAAACGTTCACCAATTATGCGGATTCGGAGAGAGCCCTTCTGCAAGGCCAGGAGTTGCAGGCCATCCTCCTTCACAGTGGCTGCGAGGAAATTTCCCAAAAATCGGTAGATGATTAAGAAAATGTCAATGCGTCTTCTAAAATGTGGCTTTTTTCACTTGGAGACTCGAGGCTTGTTCTTTCATTTCTTTGTGAAGTTGATGATACTGCCGTTTCTTGAAATACATTCGCCTTATTTTCCTTCCCCTGTCTGTTGTCTGAAGAAGCTATGTTATTTAATTTTTCTCTGGTTTTTAGTGGGCCTCTTTTCCTGAAAGGAAAGAGACCACTTATGGTCCCGTCCTGTCCGTCTGTGTGTCTGTGTGTCACACTTTGCCCAACGATAACTAAGAAAATATTGGCTTGACATGCGAAAAATTGCAAGCAGGTAGATACGAACAAGGTACAGGCTGAGTTCGTTTTGAGGCGAATTAGCCTCAAAATTCCATTTTAATTTTGATTTTAAATTTGTTCACCGGGGGGGAAGGCATGAGTTCTCGAGAGCCCTTTAGAACTCGGACCACAAGGCGCATGCGCCCTAGACCAAGGCCTTTGGCGCGGCGCCGTGTCCCCAACCAGACCTGTCAGTTTTCTACTAACTTTCGTGGCGGATAGGTCGAACCACGCACAACCCTCCATCCTCCCATTATCATTTCATGGGCACCATGGGTAGATTTGCTAAATCTAACTGAGAAATGAGATTTTTTATGGTCAAGGACTAGAAGGAGATGGCATTGTTTAAGTAGGTGACATAAATCAGGGGTCGGGATGTAGCGAACCCCAGGGGGTCACAAGATATGGGGCACGAATGCCTCGCTNGAAATACAGGGAGATACAGTCTCACGGTTGTAGCTGGGGCTCGCACGCACTTCGTCCTGATACGTGGACTATCGAATGTGTTGGTTCCTGGTCGCCGACTGTGGTCCAGGTCGTCGGTTCGTGATGAGTCCACAGCAGTTCGCTATACAGACCAGCACGCAGTTCGGGGCTCACACTGCGGTTCACTGAGTTGACCGGCTGTGAGGGTCAGGCTGCGTGACTCGACACGCCACGTGTCGTCCGGCCGAAGGGTCCTGGCGCACTCACGCGCCCACGTGTTGTCCGGCCGAGGGTTCGTGACGGACTCGCACGTGCTGTCCGGCCGGAGGTTCAAGACGGACTGCTGCGTAGGGCAGAGGTGAGGGCGTGAAGGGGCGAGAGGAGGTGCGCTATTACTACTCGGCGTAGTAATCCAGGGACTCTTCCCCTCTGCTCATCCATGGGCACGAGGAGGACTCCACAGGGAACCTATGGTTCATGAGACAAATTTGGCTCAGGAACCGAAAAGTTTGGCTCATGGAGTCATGGCTGAAAATCGTGTTTCTTCCTCATTTTTCCAATGTATCAAAGAATGCATATGTCTGTTGTCAACTTCAGTAAAAAGAAAAAAAAAAATATATATATATATATGTCGTTCTGTAAATATTTTGCTCACGAGCACTTAGTTCAATTTTAATATGGCTCACATGGCCAAAAAGGTTCCCGACCCCTGCCATAAATGAAAGAAGGCTCACTACTGGATCAGGCTTGCCCATTTTGTTCAGGAATGAAATCGTTTCAATGCATGGGTTTTACTGCAATGTTTTCCTTTCAACGTAGAATTTTACCCTGAACTCCAAGCATATCTCTTGTAGACGATCAATCACATGAACCTGCAACTGTAAACTTAGTTTCCGACTCACTCTCGCGTTAATGAACCTGATTGTGGAACAGGAAAAATATATTTTGTATATTCAGCATGCTGTCCCAAACTACAGGGACTCCAACGTCCTCGTCCAAGAGTCGAACTTGTTGCCTGACCACAGTGCGCTGCAGATGAAAGAGTTAGTTCCCGCTTGGCTGCTGGCTGCCGTCTATTCTTCCCTTACTCCCCTTACTGCATAGGCTGAGGGCGATCCTCCTTTGCCTCTTCGTTCATTGGAGAACGTTCAAGCAGGCTACATCAGCAATGCTCCAGGATAGTGACTCTTGGTAGAATATTTTTTCCGAGCTGAACAACTGACCACCAGCTCGAGTATGATTGGTTTTGTTACGATATTTCTCCTTCCTTAGCTTGTTATTTTGACGGCGATTGAGAACCTTAGCGTCCGCATCATTATAAAACAATTTTTATTCGAAACCTTAAATTTACTCTATCGCAATCCCTCAATGTACTGAGCCGTTCTACCTGCTTTAGCGGTAAAATATGCGACTGCCTACGAATTCAGGATTTGAGAAGTTGCTCTGCGTACACATTGAAGCTATGACGAATTCAAACGAATTCGGCCGTAAAGATCGGAAAATTTAAACGCTAGATGGCGTTACGTTATGTAACAGACTCCCGTTTTCGAGCAAAATATTTGACGCGCTAACTTCGGCAGGCCCAAAGGCCAATATTTATGACGTAGAAATGAGGTCTCTTGACAGTCATCTTTCTCATGGTGGGGGAATTTCCAAACTCTCATGAAACAGTGGCAATATTCGATTTCAAGAATTTCCTGCCGCAGTGACTTCATTAGGAAGTCACTGCGAGACTTCCGTTTGAGACGCAAATGGGGTGGTAATGTGTGAAGGGGAAGGAGATGTCAACTGAATATATTTTGAAGGAATTTTCCATTATTTCATTGAGGATTTGTTTGGTGTTTTTTTATTTTTATGAATATATTTATATAACTTTTTTTAAATTACTATTTCTACATACCTGTACCGGACCAATAAGTTAGGAGGTACTTTTAGAATTCCTTCATCTTTTAAAGGATGTCAATGAAATTTCAATGATGTACACTCTTGTCCACGTTTCATCGAAAACTGGTGGAAGATCTTCAGCTTGCATCTTGATCATCTTGCAGGAGGGGAAGGACATGGTCTTACCATGTATTTATCCGCGTGAACTTCTCATTCATCCATCATTTAAGCATCGCAAAAAAAAAAGAGATTTGCTGAAAACAGTGCTTTGAGGTGCTCCACTGCGACGAGACCTTGGGTCACTGAGGGCTCCGTCGTATCGAGTTCATTGGGTTCTACCGTCATCTGTCATTCCCATAGGACCCTCTGGGAAAGTGGCAGATGTTACCTTCCGTTTGTGACTATTTTTACTTATTTTATTTATTTTTTCGTTTCTTCAGTCCTCTGTTATCAGAACAACTTAGGTTCGAGCGACATCTGCATGGGCCTCTACGTTGCTCAATCTTGAAAACGATTGTAATTTCATTGACGAAATTTGGGCGGAGAATTTGATCGTAACATGGAAACTGTCGAGACCAGAGGAAATTTTGACTTACGGGTCGATCAGGCGATCGCATGGATTGGAAAGATTTATGGTAGGGACACTTTCTGGGGGTTCGGTCCTGACCTTATTGCGTTTAGGGGTTTAAGAATTCTCCCTTGAAACTTCGGAAGTGAAGGCAGGTCAGTAACCAGGACAATGTAACCGGCCCGTTTGCGGCGTAATGAAAAGCAAGAGGTGTATAAAACTACGTTATCGTTACTTATTGTGAACGAATTGAATAGAGCCAATCGTCCTTCGTACTCCTTCTTTGTAAAGAATCCTCTAATGAAGCTTTTTCTCCCTACAAGGTCTCCAGTTACATTCCTGAAAATTTCATCACCTAGCTTCTCACATTTTTGGGGAAATTTTGAAAATGCACAACCATCCAAAAACCACTAAAGTACTAATAGTTTATGGATAAACAACGGTTATTCCAAATAACCGGCGGGAAAAAAAAAATAGGAACACCTAGGATATTACGGTACAGCCACAAACATTTTGCCATTTCTTGGAGGCATTGAGGAATGCAAACGATGAACCACTCTCCAATGTATGGCACCCCAAGGCGTGATACTATCATGTGACAACCACGTGATACGGAAAGATGAAATTGCAGGGAGCGTCGTTTAGCAGCTTGTATCACGGTCAGAGGGAGTCATACAGAGTGCTTAACTGGGACGGTCGCATGATGGCATCTTGCCTTTTATTATGCCATTCTGAGATGCCATTTATTAAAGAGCGATTGATCATTTTCATGCCTTGATGTCTCCGATAAATTTTCTGACTGAAGCATCGTTCCAGGTGTTCCTATTTTTTTGCCTGCAGTGTACATTGATTGGAGTAGAAAATATAGTTTTCAAAGAGTCGAGATACAAAGGAAAACAGACAACAGACGAGTCACTAGCAATGAATTCTCAGAGATCGTTCTGAGCCAATGTTGAAAAGAAAATGTTCTGGGTGGGAAAATTCTCTGCATGAAATAAACATAAAGTAAGATCCCACTTCAACTTTTTATACTCCTATAGAGAGGAATCTATTTTCTCCTAGGTCGTTTGAGAAGCCAAAATGAGTTCTTGAGCATAATTCGAGGTAAATAGCACCCTGCTGGGATGAAATTTCACATTTTCAGATTTACGCATTTTCTGGAATTCATGACTCATTCTATGAAAATGTATTTTATTTAATTTTTCTCCTTCCATATTTTCTTTTGCTCCCCGCAGTGGCGGAGGTTTCCTTTTTTTATTATTCAAGAGGAGGTTTCAATTCTCGATAGAATCGAGGAGTTCTCTGGAAAAGGGGCGTATGTGTCCATTCAGGCGTATGGGCACATACGCCCTTTTTCCAGGGCTCGACTGCACGGGGACCATCGCCGGGGCTTACCTCAGGGACACCTCGACTCACCTGAGGGGATTTTCTGGCTGGACTCTCACGAACGCAATGAGACAGAAGGGGAATCGAATGGAAATGGTTGCTGAGGGGGAGGGGGGGTGAACTAGGATTGATTTGACACAGACATCAAGGCGTGCTTTCTTGGATAAACTCTTCGCATCCATGGATATTGTTTGTAGTGGATCGTATTTCAGAGGTTGGCACGAAAACCAGTCTTTGTCTTTGAATTCTAAATCTTCAGAGAACGGAAACAACGTTAAATTAATTTATATAGGTGTCGGTATGCATGTAATTGCCTAAGTTAACGTAGTTTTTCACATCTGAGAACGTAGCGAACTTTGAAGACAAACATTTCAGGGATTCACATTTCTTGCTTATTAATTTTTCCTCATCGAATCAGCGCCGACCTCGATCCTCTTCCCGTCTGTGTATTCCATCGTGACGGACTGGACCGACGGGGAGGGCGTGGCATACCAGGCAGTCACGATCAGGATGAACAGGGATAACACCGACGTTTTAATCCCCAGCTTTTAAACCGACGTCGATGGGGTTTGGACGAACGTTTTTGGAGCATAATTTTCCTCAAATGTGCCTTCTTGGGATTCTTCGTCTTCGGTTCATCCATCGAGTGAAGCTGGATCAGGCAGATGAAAAAGTAAAAACGACTGCTCCATTTATGAGACAAATAAAGCCAGTTTGCTTTGAGATCCAGGTGCGTCTGTCAGTCAATTTCTATTTTTAATTCCTCTTATCAAGTATATTTCATCAAATTTCTTATTTACTTCGCACTTCGTGTTATCGATGGATTACGTGCAACGTCCTGTTTTCCAAAAATAAATTGAGGGGAGAAAGCAGGTGATCGTTTTCCGGAAACCGTCGGATGTTCTCAAGGCTAGGATCCCCCCCCCCCCCCCACCCACCCACCCACCCACCAATATAAAAGAGCGAGTCTGGAAAGCATTGAGAACACAGCGCAACTGTCCTCCATCCGCGATGAAGCTCTCCCTTCACCTCTTCCTTTTCTCCGTCCTCCTTCCGGGCATTCTCGCCCAAGGTGAGATCTGACGACTGGCCACTTGTTGGCTCAGCGCGCCTTTTCTTCCTTCAAGTTATGTGCATGAAGTAGACTGATTGTCGCTGATGTCTTCGAATCTCGTGACGTGATCAAGTGGTCCTAAGGCCCAACAGATCTCAAAGTTTCTGTTGGAAGAGAGGATGTAGAGAGGATGAGGACCTGTAATGGATGGGAAAATCTCTTGAGGTGGGGAGGACCTCGAAATCCTTATTGAGCCCTGGGTAATTTATCGCCATGCCAATATCTCCTTATTGGCATCAATGATAGAATATTCCCAACACACAGTTGATGAATGCTGTATGTATGCATGCATTTGAAGCAGACCTCTTTGCTGATTGCATTCGTCGCAGTTTTTAGCTGATTTCGAACAACTGCGATGAAGATGACTCTATCTCAGGAATTGCATCATAATTCCGCCACGATTCCCAAGAGAAAATAAAGGAAGACGTAGGACAGAGATAAAGCATTCTTGGCGTATTCTTCTCGAAACAATAATAATATTGGAAAAATCCAGGGGGTCAGATGCTCGAAACGTACGAGGAGTTGGCGGCGGCACTGGAACTCGGCCATCACGTCTCGGCCATCTTCGACGCCCAAAACTGCGATGCCGACTTCCCTCCCGCATTCACTCCGGTCAGTCTCTTCCACGTTCCGAAACGAAAGTATAAGAAGGGAAAGTTGGATGAAATTGATTGCCTTGGCAGAGGGTCGTGGTTCCCATGGACCCGTGGACGAGGATCCAGCTAGAAGACGGGAGCGAGGATTACATCACCTTCAACCACGACTTCATCTTCTGTACGTATAATTCATTCTCTTCTATTGAGACCTTCCATAGGAACTCACTTGACCTGATGAGGACGGGGAAGTTCCCATAGATCCAACTTTGCGAATTGCCCGACGTATTTTCTTCTCCATTAAACAAACGACTTCATCTTCTGTACGTAAATTTCACTTACTCCCATGGAGACCTTGCAAGGGAGGGCGTTTAACTTGATGACCACGGAAGAATTCCCGCATAATACATTTTACGAATTACTTAATTAATTTTTTCCCCCGTCCGACACATAATGAAGACTTCGCGGAATCTCGTTCCTGGGACCAAAAAGAGGGAGGGAACTGATTCACTTAACAAAATACGTCATAAGTAAGCCTCGCTAATTCATTCTCCACCTCACATATCGAGATAGGAAGATTCAATCTTTGTTTTGGCGCTTTGGAAATTGGATTGTGGATTGGATTCATAGATTTCATGTTATCTACGCTGTGAGGGCAATTTTTTTTGTTGCTGTCGTTACAGTAAATTTCAATCCCAAGTGCAGGTAAAACATCTAGCACAAATTCTCGAATAAATATGACTTCCCAAAAAAAAGCGTGCGGGGAAGGCTGAGTGCGGCTGATCCATCAAGTTGTAAGTCCGAGGGTGTTATGCAACAACAGGAATTGCGATAAGAATAAAATAGGAATAACATAGAATATGACACGCAATTTCAGACTTCACGGTGGGAAAAGCACCTGGTGCGTAATACACAAGTTTCTAATCTTGTGAAGGAAATAAAAGCCAAACACAGTCAATGGAAGATAGTACTCGTCCCAGTACCTTCACACAATCGATGAAAGACTCTCAGGGGCATGGAGGCAAACCCAGCAGGAGGGGAGACCAGTAATCTGGACGTGCAGACAATTTATTCAGGTCTATCGTAAGCTACATGTAACTTTAATTTTGGCACAAAAAAATGGGGCCAAGGGATAGACTACAAGGACCCTATGTTGGTTCCCATCGTTTAGCCCAAGCTCAAATTTTATAAGCGGGATTTCGATATCGTTCACACCGCCCAACGTGGGCGTGCTACTTGGGGCAGAATATGATCGTCGTCTCTGTTGTAGTTCCTCTGTTGTAGTACAAGTAGACTTGTAGTTCCGCTCCTCTTGGATCTTAGTAACAGATGGATATTTGTATTTTTTCGTAATTTAGTAGTTTTGTAATATTTTTTTTTTAGAATAAAAGGAATGTGAAAACTTTTAATTGCAAGAAGTACGCAAGAGAGAAGAACGGAGGCACAGAGAGATTCTGGCATGGTAATTCAAAATGAACGAAAAAGTGATACTGGATATGCAGAATCGAATATGCCATCTCTTGGCCTGAAGGTCCGAGTCAACGTATTCCAGATAGGGTGCAATCGAATATGCCCAACAGAGTGGGGAAGCAGTTGGAGTCCATTGGTAGTGCACCAGACAGAGTCCACGCTTATATTCAAGGTTAATTCTATCATAGAGGACGCCAAGGAAAGTTGCTGTGATCCTTCTTTAGCTGGCAATATTTGTAGTCAGAATATTTAATTTCCTGTGGCGCTGGATTTTATTCTTTCAAGTTTTTTGCGACGCACGCACATGAGCCCCAACTCTACTGTATTGTACCACATTAAAACTATGCCTATATATTATCCTATGCAATGGTCACAGCAGGAAAATACATAGTCTCTGCTAGCCACAGGAGTCCAGAAAATACATTTACCTAACATGAAAGTCTGGTAGAAATTGGAGCTACAAGTACAAGTCTATAGACTTGCACTTATAAATCTTCATTGTACAATTTTTTGTGGAACAGAAACTTGCTTCTATAAGTAATAGACTTGAAACTTGTAATTTGTAAATCTTCTGCGGAATGGGCCCCTGGCGTTCGAATTTGGTCGCTTTACCCTTACCGCAGAATGAAAAGTGCTTGTAGAATGCTGGTGAACACCGAGGGAAGCCTGGTTCAGATGCAACCCAAGATTTTACATGTAGTATTTTTGGGGTTTCTCAAAGGCATTCAGATGAAAAATAGAAATGAGCTCCGCTCGTTTCGTCTCGTTTTGTGGCCTAAAATCGAACATCATGAAATTCCTCAGAAAAAATTTAGGTTGAAAATGTAAAATGGGATCGTCGTCTGTCACAATCGCTGCTTGCAACCAGTCCTTAAAGTCATTATAAGTTTTTAAATGACACATGCCACCATTTCAGGACATCCAGAAGGCACCGCCGTTTTCATAGAGTATATTTAATTAATGAAAGGTGCATTGTGCTTTCTACTTACTAGACGATGGGAACTTCCTCCTGGTGACGGGGTATGTGGATGACATCGGACGGGCTGCATTCACCATTTATGAAATCTCGGGTTCGAACGGATCCATCGTGGAAACGACAGTCGCCGAATGCGTCATGAACGTTGGCGCCTTCTTCGTCCAGAAGAGATTCACCTTCCCCGAGTCAGTTTACACCAAAGCACGTACCTGTCAGATTCGAGACGAAAGATTTCTCTGAAATTTCCACTCTTGGTAGCTCTGAAAGGAAAAGTATGACAAAACAGCAAACGAAAATGCAATCCTTTTTCTGATTGTATTATTTAGGCACAGGGAAAATAGAACTGTTGAAAGGCGACATTGATCGTTTCTCTTTACAGGGATCACGTCACGACCTACGATGACCTGAAATCCCTGCTTCTCGGCGGTACTCACGTGACCTTCTTGGGCCTGGCGGAATTGTGCGAAGGAAACCCAACGACGGGATTGTCCAAGGCTCAGGGAGGAAGCTACCATCTTCAGTTCTACGTCGAAATCAGTCAGTCGATTAGTTTTTGAACTAATTCTCGAGAGTAGGAATGAAAACTCTCACTCGATGCCGAATATCAACATGCATAACCAATAAGGCTTCATTCGATGTTCTCGTCCCTTGGATAAGGCAACGAGAAAATTTGATGCGAGGAATGGCTCATTTCTTGACAGAACCTAGTCATTAACAAACTGAAACGAAAACAAATATTCAAATTGTACATACGATATCATTTGAAAGCTATCGTTCCTCTCTGAATCTCTGGAAATCTCACAATTGCAGATCCGACCACGGGAGAGGAGGACCTTATCCTGGAATACTATTATTTGGGGATAACCATGGATGCTTCCACGCCGACCTTCAACGTCGTTCGAATGAGGGTCTATCCAGATGGGTTCGTGAACGTCACCGGGAGTGCCTTCCTCACGACGACCTGGGAAGACGAATATCCCTTCCCACAGGGGTTCCAGTGCACACTCGACGATGGCGCTCGTTTCCAGTATCGGCAACGTGAGCATTTCGTATCGTCATACGTTCCAATTAAAATATTATTATTATAGAAGCATGCTTTTGTTGATGTTCCCCTTGCAATCGTGAAAAACGTTAATGATTCAGTACCAGCTTGGAATGAAACGCATACTGGAAGCAATATTATTTCTTCGTCAACCTGAAAACTGGAGACCTTGCATTAAACATGTAAAGGGCACTAACTCAACACCTCCGGCACACATGGTTGAGACCCATTGCGCCTCTTGCACCCACTGCATTGAAGAACAAAGAAAATTGAAGAAAGTGGCCTTCACGATCGCTGGCAAATAACGACAACATGAGAAATAACTGAAAGACGAAGTGAATCAAACCAACTCCGAATCGCAAGAAATATCCGCAATATTTGTGATTCTTAGTTCTTAGTCGGTGGGAACTTCCATAATCTAATGAGTGTACTGGTACGTATGCAGGCATTAGAACCCATCTTTATGTCGTATTAATGAATTTTAGGACAACATATTAAAAATTGATTTCTTTAAAAGATGCTTATTCGAGAGATGACAGGCAATTGCAGTTGATGGTTTCCTGTTTCACTTAAGATCTCATGCATTGAAATACTTTATTCTTCAGAGGAGGATTATGACGTGTATGGAACTTTCGCGGAGGCGGAGGCAGCACTGCTGGAAGGGAAGGAGCTTCAAGTTTCTCTCGATCACACCCAGTGCGTAGGAGCACCGGATGTTGTGACCGTAAGTGTTAATTTGCTTCTTTCGACTCCACTTATGATGTTTAATTGTTAGAATGCCTACACAAGGAGGTTGTTATGTAGGCGGTGGGAGTGAGGCTGTTGGAATGGCGGCAGTTTGACGTGGACAGTGCTGTGGGTCACGTGATTGCCTTTACTCAATTATATTCTGCTAGTGAGTTTACTATGTTCGTTACATTCGTATTAAAACTGTCAGGTGCTAATCACTTAGTAAGGTTTTGTGTTGATGATGTCTTTAATACCCTATTGAGATTTTCGAACGAATGTTGCCATTTAAACATTTTTGTTGCGATAATCCTTCCGGGATGAAATCTGAACAATTTTCTATCACTTCATGCAGGCACAGGATCGATAGCTCTTCAGGAATATGCCATGACCGATGATGACCAGTTGTGGAACCACGTGACTGTCTTCAACCCAGTAACGGATGAAATCCTCTACAACACCACCTACTCCTGTCCACTGGGGACTGGCGCGATAGTCTCTGCTCCTGCTAGAAATAGGTATTTCAAACTTCCAACTCCATCGATTGCCGAGCATGTTTGGATACTATCGTCTTTCTACCGGATAGAGTTCTTTCAACGTTTTTTATCGTTCCATTCGCTGTTACTGAGGGAACTGAACGCTCGAAGCGGGAAAGAGTCTGCCATCCCTTTCACTTGATGATGGTCGTGTCCACACGTACGCAAAGCAACTTTCTTGAAAATCCGCGATGCCGAGACAGTCAAATCCTCCATATTCTCCTATTTTATTTTCATCCTGCAGTATGAAGTCGTTGAGAATTTACTTCACAGCAGCAATTCCTATTCGGCAGCAATATTTTCGGAGTATCAGGAGAGACATCCGGACCTACTGGGCCTAGGCCTATCCCGCAGACTGTCTTCGGATTGGCCCTAGGCTTATATTTTTTGCTCAAGGAGATTTTCGACCTTAGAACATACGGTCAGTTCGGCAATGGATGGGTCAATCTGGAGTTTATCGATTCCTCTCGACAAGGATGTCTGTGAACTAGCTGCCTCCGATATTCAAATGAATGTTGGGCGCCGTAATCAGCAGGGACCTCCATCCAGTCTCTGTATTGCACCACATCGATCGCCTACCGTAATCCATTGTTTCATCATCTCATCTCATCCCATGAACTCGGCATAAAAATGGACTGTACATTTTAAAAAAAGGCAGAAGACACAGGCTACGATATGAAAGCAGAAGCAGTCATGAATCTGACACAACTCCAGCACGATATCCGGCAACCGTGGGGGAAGGGACTCCAGCCCGCAGAATGAGCTAAAAATCTATAATAATAAAAAAGAAGCTAGCTAAAATACACCTTTCTTTTCGTTCTTTTTTAACTTTTTTTTTGCAGGGAAACGGTGCATCTCCAGCCACAGAAAAGCACTTTTCTAGTTCTACAAGTCCAGATCGTTAATTTGGTTTGGTTATCTCCTCCGGAAGATGTGAGAAGTTGCAAATTAAATATCTAAGCTGTTCTGACTTCATTTCCGAGGGCTTCATGGACAGCCACAATTACTTTCAGTAACGATATAAATAATGCCACAGTGCAAACTTCTGACTGATTAAACGGTGATAATAACTTTCTTAACTGAACTCAGCAGGACTCGATGGTACGCAAAAGCGCTCTATCAATAGCCGGACCATTAAGTTTAAGTAGGGTGAGTGCTGGAAAGAATTCGTCAATTCCTGGTTTCAGCATGAGTATCGATGAACCATTTTCAACATAGCGCAATTATAAATAATTAAAATAAACGTGTCCCGGTGGTATTCCTACTGGCGTTGACAGTTAACTAACCATGAGCTAGCTAACTGTTGGTGTCAGTAGGCACGAGCCAGGTTATATTAAGTGAATGAACCTCTCCGGACTCAAAGACATAACTGAAACTAGAGGAGTTCAACTTTCGACTGTACGATGAAATGTCCTCATGATGAAAGGTGATGTGTTTTTTTTTATCCATCTCCAGTCGCCCCTTGGATAACTACGACCAGTTGCTCGAAACAGCAATGGACGGACTTCACATGGAAGTCCGAATCAACATCGACCAGTGCAACGATCCCACTGGTAGTGGGATGAATTTCACGGGTGTCACCGCCGGCGCTTACCTTCGGGAAATGGTCATCATCAACCCCGACAGTAATGACTCATCCATCGATGCAGTAAATACTAAACTTTCGAGGAAAGACAGTGACGGGAAAATTTCTCCTTCTATCCCCAGGCCCTGACTCGAGCATCTTCACTGCTGCTTACGCGCTCGTGACCAATTATATGACTGGGGAAGGGTTTGCCTACAGTTCGGTCGACATAACCTTGAATAGCACGAATGTGGCCGCCGTCGTTCCTGCCCTCTGGTCGGTCGAAAACGGCCAGCTGACGAACCTCCTAGGGGAAGGATTCTTCCTGGAATGCGGATTGGGGGACGGTCTCATCATCTATTCCAGCCGGCAGGACTGAAATTCATAATGTTCAACCTATTTTTCAACACCACGCAATAAATCTCCCATTTTGAATGACTAGACACTAGGTCTCGTACTTCGAAACGTTTTATACTCTTACTCCGTTGGGGTTCCATTCATCAACTAAAGCTCTTAGTCGCCTGTGCTCTCATTAATTGTCATCCAACTTCCAACTGGATAGCGGAATTCTTGCAATTTCTATTCATGTGAGACGAGCAACAAGGGATAACCATAACCCCCCGTTGAGGGGAGAAGTAGGAAAGCTCATCCTTGCACATCCGACCCCAACCTCCACGTATTTATTCCAACCCCGTTGGGTGCGCATCACGTCTCCATTCGTATACCCCCTATGGAATCACCTGGTTATACACCTAGAAGTGAGTGAAGAGTATTAGAGGGCTTTGAAAGTTCGGGCATGTGATGGCCAGAAAGTAAAGGATTTCTTGATTTGCATGAGGAAAATCTTCAGGGTAAATCCATATTTTGGAAATTAAGAAATTGCGATGCCCGGGGCAAGTGAATTCCTGGGGCTCCCCCCCCCCCTCCCCGCTACTTTACGCAAATGTTAACAATCTTAACGTTTTTAATTTCCCTCGGGGCCCCTCTGGAAGAGTGGGGCCCGGGGCAACAGCCCCCTTTGTCCCCCCCCCCCCCCCTTAATCCTGCCCTGAGTAATCTAGTTGCTTGCCAATTTCAAACTTACAAAAGCGAACGAAGCGTACAAAACTAATTGGTGAAGCGACTGCAAACCTACAATGAACAAAATGAATACATAGACTACGAACTGTAAAATCTATGTTTCCAGAGAGGATTCGCGCCTCCCGATAACTCTACCCCGTTGTCGAGAAGACAATCGCCTGTTGAAAATGTTGAGGAAGCGAACATCTGAGCGATTTCCAGCTCAGGGGAGATTTCAATCCGGTCACGTATGGAACACGGGATCCGATCATCTTACAAGATAATGGGAAGAAAATAAAAATCTTTTCCCTTCATGGTCATTCACTCTTCCTTCCTCTGTTGCTGCTTTACTGGAAAAAAAACCCTCATCATATACTAATGTTATCTCACGATTTTCTCACGAGGACTCAGGAGCAACTATATGCGCATCCCATCTGTTTTGTCATATGCCCGTTGTTTAGCCCCAAAAACATTTTTTCCTATGGGGTTCAACCCTTACGGAAAGATCCTTTAGGATTTTATAGGATTTTCCCGAAAGGGACTTCATAGAATCCTGGCTCATTATCCAGTACAATCTCCTATCCTCGATAGAACCTCACGAAGAGCGATGAGATATGCACAACCTGAAGAGTGGGAAATCGGAAATGCATCGTAGACATACGGGCAAACTGCAACTCGATGTCTCCTACACTGAGAATGAATGAATTACCCCCAGAACGATTTAGGTTCTATGTGCACATTGCACATTCATTTGTACTGTTTCGAAAATTTCCTGGGTCTGCTTCGTTTCGACGGAGGCGAGAAATTATTTCCGTCATATTCAAGTCTGCTCGATGATCCATTTAGAAACCTCAGACAAATTCGGAGAAGCTCTTTTCGTTGCACATACGACATCAAGTGAGGTTTTTCCACTGGCGACACAATTGATAGAAATGTGAGAAAAAGGTATGGAGAAATTCAGGCATCGATGAGCTTCCATAAATGCCTCCAAGAGTGCGAAATCGAGCCTCAAAACTTCCTAAACGAAAACAACCTTTTGGCCTGGTGATAGAAGTATTTTTTTTTGTTGTTGCTTTTTTTATTATTTGGGAACTCATGACCCGCATATGAGACGTGCCGAGTTTCATCGCCATTGGCCTGCAATTTTGTCAACAGCTGACACGAATCCCTAATAATGAAGGACTCTTTCCAGCATTCTCACATTTGCTTTGACCTTGTTTTGGAAAGGCGCGCCACATTGGAAATAAAATGAATGGTGCGGGTTAGAAGGGCGAACATTTTTTTTTTTACAAACAATTTTCTTAAATTGTTTATAAATGAGTAGTGCAATAATAAGGACACTTAGGATACAATCCAACATGCATTTCATGTACTTGAATGCGAAACATGAAGTGCGCCGGATCCTGCCATAAGGCCGTTCTTCGGACACCGAGACAAAATGGAAGACGAAATAAATTGCTATCACGAGGAAGATTCCATCTAGAGAGTACCAGCCCAGGTACAGATCTGCCATTCAAATGGCCCCTGAACCACTGCTATTATTAAAAATATTCACCGCATCATAACAATGCGACCTTGAAAGAAATAATAGCTGTCATTGGTACGGCATAGGCCTATAAGAAAAGGCCCGGACATTTTCTAGACATGTTCTGGATGGTTCACGCGTCCACGTCGCGTGGAGATAGGAGGAGAGTATGTGCAGGATACCAAATGCATCATTTCACGCGTACGCCTAGCAACCCTGTCTACGAGGCCGGGAGCAGTCGCTCTCCCCCGTGTATACTATGGATCCGCCAACCGCGAGGGCTAGAAGGGAAGTGGATGTTTTAGTGGAAGACGGGCATCACGACCAAGGCGGAAAGCTGCGCGTGCGCATTGGGTCGTGTTGTCCGGTTGCTATGGTTACTGCGGACAGACGGAATGAAAAAGGAAAAAAAGTGACAGATCGACACCAATATCTGGCATTTCCCCATAGTACCCATGGAAATGCCAGATGCGAGACCACCGGAAAAAGTCGAGGCTCGGCATTCCGATCCGTTCCAAACACACAATCGCGTGAAGATGGATCGTCTGGAAAAGGAAGGAATCTCGTGACCGAAATAGCATCTCGAGATGGCGTTTTCAGAGAGGCTAAAATCATCAAATAACCCGAGGAATGCGAATGCGCTATTCTTTCGTTCCTTTTGCACCCCTAAGTCATAAACGAGACTTAAATCTTCCGAACGTTTAGTTCCTATGTCACTGTGAGATTGATATTTTAATCATCGTCGTCATGAAGCACTTTTCATGGAGAGACGTTATCGGGCTCGGCGAGACAAGATATGGAGGATGTTCGTGGAAGCCTCTTCCATGCTATCGCGAGCCCCGATTTGGTCGCCCGCATCTGAATCGGCGAATGGAACTGGGGCGGATCCAAGCAATGATTTTCCGCTTCTGATGCGGAAAGTCACGAGAGCATCCATTTGGGGATCCTATAGTTTCGTCTCGTGCATCGAGACACTTATGCCGCATCGGTATATGCCTAATTCGTTTTCATGATTGGCTAAAATTCCAGTTAAACCAGCATCATGACCATTGGTGCTCCTTGGAGCGTCGTACGGAAAGAATTCTGAGGAAACATGCTCACTCCGAGAGCGAAAATTAGAACTGAAGTTACGGATGCAACAGAACGTAATATTTTACACATGGCAATCAAGGGAAAGGGCAAGGGTTTTAGGAAACATATCGGACAATCTTTCTTAAGGCGAAAATCCTGTTCTGATTGCATTGGAGGCGACTGAAAGATAGGCGGAAAGGTTGATACAGATCTGGCTCAGAGGGGGAGGGGCAAGGTCCAACGGATACGCTGCAGGCAGCGTTTCCAGGATATAAAAAGAGGTTCAAATTCTACCACTTCAGTCAATACTTCGTTTACGAAGTCAACTTCATCGTCATTTGAATCTCCTCATGCCGTAAGTCCAGTCTTCGAGGTTTTTATTTCTCCTATTCTCTGAGGAAGGAAATGCATGAATATTATACATGTCAGGTTCACCTAGTGGTACAATTTCTAAAGTTGGACCTTTGCCAGAACAAGGGGGAGAAATCCCTCTCGAGCTCGTGGGACCAACTCTGGACCATAGCCGGCAGTGAACCGTGAACCAGAACCAGCAGTATAGAACCAGCGCCATCTCTGGAGGGAAAAGTGAACCAAGCCCCATGGAACCAGCGCCATCTCTGGAGGAAAAAGGGAACCAAGCCCCATGGAACCAGCGCCATCTCTGGAGGAAAAAGGGAACCAAGCCCCATGGAACCAGCGCCATCTCTGGAGGGAAAAATGAACCAAGCCCCATGGAACCAGCGCCATCTCTGGAGAAAAAAGAGAATCAAGCCTTATAGAACCAGCGCCATCTCTGGAGGGAAAGGAGAGCCGAGCCTACGAACAGCCCCATCTCTGGGGGGAAAGTGAACCAAGACAACATTGGCGCTTTCTGTGGGATGACATGAGTACACTCACAGCCAGCGCACTGTGATGGATTAAGTTCCTTTCAAGCTTCGTAAATTTTTCGAGAGTCCAACGGTCTTTTTTTACTTGTTCGGTCCTATTATCGCTCCCTGGAGAGTGTCGTTGGCCCTGAGAACCTCCTGCCGTTCTCATTTTCATCATTCATCGATGGCTTTGGAATAAACCAGACCTGCAGTAACCCGCATTTCTGTGTTGCGACTGTTAGGACGAAAGGTTCCTCCCGGCACATGCACGCTGCCTTGTCCTGTTCCTGTGGTCATCACGTTGCACTTCAACCCAGAGTTTCCACGAACTGTGGAACTCTTACGACGAATGAGTCGAAGAAGTTAAAATGTATTTCCTTAGATGCGAGCAAATTTGGTTCCCCCACAACTTCCCGGCTAGGCACCCGGGTGGTGGCGGATCGCGCGCCCCCTCCCCTTCTCTAAAAATTCCCTTGTGCACTCTTCGAAAAAAGTGAGCACTTCCTATGGTTTCACTCGCTTTTTCTTCGTTTTGCCTCCCTTTTTTACTTTAAAAAGAAGTCAACATCGAAGTAATTTTCCTTTTCACTCTCATCAGAGTAAAAAGGAAGTGAAACTGAAGTGTAACTCTAGACACCATAGACTCCACGTTAACGTCGGACCAAGTTACCCAATTATCAGCAATAACCTTTTTTAAAGATAGAGCAAACTCAGAGCTCGATGCGACATCACTCAAACCCCCGTCAACTAACGACAGACGAAATGCAAATGTAAGACATGGGAGAAAAAGAGAAGGTGAAAGCAAAGACGCTGCCCCATCGGTCCCAGGCAAGCTTCTCTACGAGTCCGAGACCCGGCGTCTCGTTCGCCGAGGCATTGCACCTCGGCTTCTTCCCGAGATGCTACCTGAGGCACTAGATGACACTTATCCATTCGTGGACGATGAGACCGTCTCTTCCGAAAAGGAAAATCCTTCACTTTCTATACAGCCTACATTATTCTAGCAAAAATGGTTGAAATTTTAATTCTCATAATTGCTACTTCTAACACTTTAATTTTTCCACGCCACCTGGATCGACTTTTCATCCGCATGTGGCATGATTCACTTATTCAAAAAACTTCAGTCCACTCCCTTGGACTGACACTGCAGCAAGAGCGTTGGAACAAGTAGCTGTTTCTTAGTTAGGTTTTCGATCGGACATAATTCCCGAAGAGGTCGAATTCATCAAGCGCGACGACGGAAAACGCCTGATTCTGGCCGGAATCTCATCTCCTGTCCAAAATTTAAGCCTCCGCGTCTTCTTAAGGTGCTCGTGGATCTTCACTGAACTTCAGCGAGGCGCAATCACGTCCATTGTCCTCTGCATTGAGTCGGCAGGCTGAAATTAGCAGCGAGAATCTGAAAATAAGAGCAATTTAATTTAATTTGTCAGGTTGGAATGTGCGCCGATGAGGCTTTGCGGATTTGCACAAATATGCTTTGCATTTCGTAAATAAGCTGCATTTCGACTTTTTCATTTTTGGGTTTCAATGTTTCCCACAAAAAATAATGATGTTCGGACGACTGTCAATTGCCTCATTTTTATTGACCAACTGTGACAGGATGTTCAAATCGACATTTTGACGAAGCATATGAGATGTTCGGGAAATCCCGGAAATTCTCCTCAATAATTTCCGATTGATTGATACAGTTTCCAGTCGATTGGAAAGCTGCAGGAACATTAAACGTGCCCCCAAAATGTATTTTGGGGTCATATTGGAGGCACGACCCTCCGTGTAGAGGTATCCGAAAATGAAAAAGAAATAATTCCCAGCATCCTTGAGAAGACGGATATAACCTGAGGTCCCCGCTTTTTCGAACCATCCGCGAATGGATGAACGTCGGCGTGCGTCGAGCTCCTCCGAAATGCCTCCAGCGGACGGAGAGCTTAGCCATGTGGAAGGAGATTTCAATTTCCTCGCAGGAAACAGGCGGAGGAGTCTGACCAGAGGGTCCATCGCTCTGTTGTCCCTTCCTGCTTGTGGGCGAGGAGGATTCGTCTTCTCGTTCGTCTGCCCATTCGGTTCCTTCCTTCGCCACAAGATTGTACAAATGCTAATTCCTATCTAGCTCGTGAGTTCGATGAACAAGCGATGCCACCGTGACATCGAGTAGACATGCATCACCAAAGTCCATGAGTGAGGTAGGATTATGTCGCGCAAAGAATCGTTCCAGACAGTAGAAAAAATCGTCTACTGTGGTTCTGATATCACCGGACCCAAGGTTATGTTTTCCCCGAGAGAAATACGGAAAAGATTGGACTGCTACAGCTGCCACACTCTCAGTGCCTGTCTAGCTCATGGGCTTGGAATCGTGTCGTGCGTCTCGGCAACCAATCAAGTTATTCCAACAATATATGCCAAAAATAGAACACTTGGCACTATTCCATCTGAACGTCGAAATTTCTCGAGTAGAAGGAAAATGACTGTCAAAATGTTATCAGATGCATGGACGTAAACATCCTGTTGTAATAAAAAATTTCTGGGAAAAAGCAGGTTATCGTATCACCTTACCGTCTGGCGTTCTCCCCGCCCCGACTCCCCACTCCCAAGTGGAAATGAGCAAGATGCAGCGCAACAGCCCACTCTCCGCGATGAAGCTCTCCCTTTGCCTCTGCATTCTCTCCGTCTTCCTGCCGGGCATTCTCGCCCAAGGTGAGATCGCGCCGCTGGCCGTTCGATGGCACGGCGCACCTCTTCTTGCTTCCAAGTGAGGGTGGGTGAGGAGGAATGACTTTGATTTATTCAGGAATTAAGATTTTTCACAGTTCTGGGACCCTAAAGACCCCGAAGGTTTTGTTCGAACCGGGTCCTCACACGGGATGGGAAAAGCATGCTAGGGTAGAGAATATCACAAAATATCAATTGGCCCCCAAGTCCTTCATCCATCTCGATAGTACAAAGTTATTCGTGCATTTGACAAATGGAACAGATCCATTTCCTTATGACATTCGTCGTAGTTCTTAACTTATTTCTGAGAAGGATGAAGTCCACTCGCACGCAAAAGTTACTTTTGAAATTTCGTTTCCGGAGCAATAAAAACGATGAAACAATCCAGGGGGTCAGGTGCTCGAAACGTACGAGGAGTTGGCGGCGGCACTGGAACTCGGCCATCACGTCTCGGCCATCTTCGACGCCCAAAACTGCGATGCCGACTTCCCTCCCGCATTCACCCCGGTCAGTCTCTTCCACGTTCCAAAACGAAAGCAGAAGGGAAAGTTGGATGCAATTGATTGCCTTGGCAGAGGGTCGTGGTTCCCATGGACCCGTGGACGAGGATCCAACTCGAAGACGGGAGCGAGGATTACATCACCTTCAACCACGACTTCATCTTCTGTACGTATAATTCTTTCTCTTCTATTGAGACCTTCCATAGGAGCTCATTTGACCTGATGCGGACGGGGAAGTTCCCATAGATCCAACTTTGCGAATTGACTAACGCTTTTTTTTCATCCATTAGACAGACGATAGGGAATTTACGTAATCTCGTTCCTAGGACGAGAACGAGAACGGGAGCCAAAGGACGCCAACAAATACATAAAAAATAATCTCCCCTCGATTTCCCAGTTACGCATGTCAGGACGGGAGGCTCACCTAATTTTTTAAATTATCATTATTGCTGCTGAAGCAAGTTTCAATCTGAGAGGTTGAATAACTAGTGTACCAATCCAGGTACAGATCTGCCATTCAAATGGCCCCGATACCTTTGGAATTATAATTTTCGCCTCATCCCAACTATCCAACTTTTAATAAATAATAGCTGTTATTGGTACGGCATAGGCCTATATGAAAAGTCTCAGAGAACTAGACGTTCTGGATGTTTCGCGCGTCCCGCGATGGGAGGAGAGTATGTGTAGGATGCCAGATGCCGCATTTCACGCGTACGCCTAGCAACCCTGTCTATGCGGCCGGGAGCAGCCGCTCTCCCATATTATCTTCGATGGACCCGTCAACCGCCAGAGCTGGAAGGAAAGTGGATGTTTTACGTGAAAGGCGGGCACCCCGACCCAGGCGGAAAGCTGCGCGTGAGCATTGGGTCGTGTTGTTCGGTTGATATGGTTATTGCGGATAGACGGAATGAAAAAGAAAAAAAAGTGACAGATCGACCGCAATATCTGGCATTTCCCCATAGTACCTACGGGAATGGCAGGTAATACGTTTTAATGATTGAAGTGACACTGCTAAAATCAGATGGAATCAGGGGGTTTCTCATCGGAGCCTTTAACTTGCTTCCCGGGTTTATGATGCCACCGATTCGATCAGCAGCAGCCAGCATTCTCTTGCCCTCTTCGCGAATCCCACAATCTGTCGCCAACTATTGCAGGGGCGAATGCGGAGGCAATCACTCCTCGCTCACGATTTCGTTAAAAATCCTGCCAGATCATGAGCGGATCCGAGCAGTCCCTCCAAGCCCACGGTTGGCAAACTTCTTGAACACGCGGCCCACTCGAAGCATTCTCGGGTGTTGCTCGATCCCGTCTCGGTGCGAAGTGGAGTGTGGGTCCTCACGAGAGTCAGGTCTGGAAAGTGTCCTGCAGGATTGTTTCATATTTTAATATTTTTCTTAACACTTCAATTCTCCAAAGCCGTATGCGTGGGCTCGTTTGTTCAATAGAGGAGACGATTTTATCATCGCGTTCCAAGGAGGAACGAAGCGAGCAAAGTACCGCAATGCATTGCTGACTACCTTTAAGATGTTCGGAATCACTGAGAGGAGCCTATTTTAGTTCTCGACTCAAACCCTCTCATCTTCAGCTTTTCAGAATGAGACACTGAATAAAGAATGAGTTCCACAAAGCTGTGTCATTTGCGCATTCTCTAACGCGGACAGATTCGTGGATTGGGGTCATGCCTCTCACTTTTTTCTAATAAATTTTGCTCGATTGTATGACTTCTCCAACACGATAAATGATGAAACGTCACAGAAAAATGTAGAATGGGATTCTATGAGGTCTGGTCGTTCGGTTTCTACCATGTTGCGGCCGGTATTATTTATTCTCTTTTTTTCATAAGGATCATGGAAACTTATAAGTATGATTTTGGGCTACTCGGTAGACGACGGGAACTTCTTGCTCGTGACCGGATACGTGGACGACGTCGGCCGCGCTTCATTCACCATCTACGCGATCTCGGGTCTCAACGGATCCATTATCGATACAAACGTCGCCGAATGCGTCATCAACGTTGGAGCCATCTTCATCCAGAAGAGATTCGCCTTCCCCAAGTCTGTTCGCAGTGGAGCGCGTCTCTAACGTATTTCATAATACAGATAGAACCTGAAACTTGCGATCACGGTCGCTTTTAATCCAGGTCTCCAAAAACAGTAATTCGTTTCTAGGATGAAAATAGAGTAAACGAAAGTGTAATCCTTTTTCTGACGGTCTTGTATTATCTAGGACGAGTGAATATATGGAAGTGTTGGAAGACAACATTGATATTTATTCTTTTCAGTGAACACATCACGACCTACGATGACCTGAAATCCCTGCTCCTCGGCGGTGCTCACGTGACCTTCTTGGGCCTGGCGGAATTGTGCGAAGGAAACCCGACGACGGGATTGTCCAAGGCCCAGGGAGGAAGCTACCATCTTCAGTTCTACGTCGAAATCAGTCAGTCTATTTTTGAACCGATTCTCGAGAGGAGGAATGGAAACTCTCACTCGATGCTGGATATCAACATGCATCCTCAAAACGGCTTTATTCGATATTCAAATCCCTTGGACTAGGCAAAGAGAAAATTTGATGCGAGGAAAGGCTCTATTCTACTTTAGCGAACATAGGAGATACCACGAACATTCAAGTTGTACTCCATCGGATATCATTCAGAGCATCGTTCCTTTTTCAATAACTGGAAATCCTACCTTTGTAGACCCGGCGAACGGACAGGAGGACATCATCCTGGAGTACTATTATTTGGGGGTAACCATGGATGCTTCCACGCCCACTTTCAACGTCGCTCGAATGAGGGTCTATCCAGATGGGTTCGTGAACGTCACCGGGAGTGCCTTCCTCACGACGACCTGGGAAGATGTATATCCCTTCCCACAGGGGTTTCAGTGCACGCTCGACGATGGCGCCCGTTTCCAGCATCGGCGACGTGAGCCTCTAACCTTTTAAAAACTTATTTTTTTAATGTAGTAGTAGGGCTATGATTTCGGCGATGGAGAAGTACTGTTGAGTGGGCAATTTTATATGATTTTTCTTTGACCTCTTGGGCATACAAATTTTAATTCTCCTTATTCTATAATTCACCAATTACTTTTGTGGGAAAAAATAACTCGATCGCAAGGTAAGGAACCACATTCATCATAATATCCGCTTTTATCACCGGTCTCCTATGCACTTATTTACTATGCTGTAGATCTCATCTATATGGCTGTTATAAACGAAAGATTAAAGAAGGCCTTAAGGAACTTCACGTTTTGTGAAGCATGGATCCATCTCCAGGAAGAAAAAGTGGCAGTGAAGCGGTATTGCCAAGCAAATTAGACTAAGGCATAGACAAATTGCAAGTATAGGTCATCAATCGCTGTCATTTGTGATAAATGGACTGTCGGAAATTCATCATTGAAAGCAAAGATGTATGCTGGTAATATGGCTTATTATTATGTTGTATAGTCAATTATAGTAGTCATTTTCATAAGAATTTTCAAGAAGAAAATTTTCTTCTCGCTTATTCATGCATGAGATGACAGGCAATGACAACACGTGATATTCTTTCTCCAAGAAAGCTTCACAGATGACTTATTTTTTCCTTCTAGAAGAGGAATATGAGACCCATGTTTCGTTTGCGGAGGCAGAGGCAGCCCTGCTGGCGGGGAAGGAACTTCAAGTTTCCCTCGATCACACCCAGTGCGAGGGAGCCCCGGAATTGATAGCGGTGCGTGTTTTTTTTCCCCGCTTCTTTTGATTCCACTGATATCTGGGAATTTTTGGCACGAGGACATCGTTATGCAGGCGGTGGGAGTGAGGGTGTTGGAATGGCAGCAGTACGATGTCGACAGTGCCGTCGGTCACGAATTTGCTTTTACTCAATTCTATTCCGCCAGTGAGTCCCTCATACGTGTTGCAACTGTCGGGTGGCAGTCATTCGGTAAGGCCGAAGAAACCTTTAATATCGCTTTTTATCGCCTCGTACAGGCACGGGATCGATGGTCCTCCAGGAATACGTGATGAGAGACGACAACGTGTTGAAGAGCAAGGTGATCGTCTTTAATCCGGCAACGGAAGAAATCCTGAGCAACATGACGTACACCTGTCCGGTGGGAACCGGCGCGATCGTCTCCTCTCCTGCCAGGCAAAGGTATTTCAAATTCTTAAATACCTTTGAATGTTGATGCAAGGTGGAAATCATATTGAATGAATGTTGCCTTCAATATTGTTTCAAAATTAACAAGGAATGTTGAAACAATGTTGACAAAAATGACATCTTCGCATTGAGTCAATGCGGTACCTCAATGTTTTTTCAACATTATAAATGTTGCCATGAAACAGTGTTTCAATGTTGTTTCCACATGGATGTGTTGCCTGGGTATAGAATAAGCCGGCGGCCGAAACGGGATTAATTACTATTTTCTTTTCGTTGTCGAGACCGAAACGTGACGCATTTATATCCGTCACAAGAAAATGAAGGTGTCGGGTGGCTTCCTCAAGGTGTCGATACGGAAAAGTCCATATCATCATGAGGATTTTTCGGGGAATGTTCGAAACAGGCTTTTCTGACGGAATCGTTCGCTTGAAGGCCGGATTTCAAATTTAGGCTCCTTTGCCGTAATATTTCACGAAGATGGAGACAAATATTCCGGCCACTCTCGAAGTAAGCAGATTTAGGTTGATGGATGAGGTAAAACTGAGGTCTCCATCTATTTAGAGTGAAGCCATTTCGCGAGCTTCAGATGCGGTTTTCCATTTGTCAATTTCCGCGCTTTGGAAATTAGTAGCACTTCTTATCGATTTCTTCGAAACTGCATATTTGACGTCACCTGATAGATCTACGTGTAACTTCCCGTTTACCAAACACAATTTTGGGTGGAGGCACCAGGTTATCATATTCTGGAAGCTGAGGATGTTCTCAAAGCCAGGATCCCTTCCACCAATATAAAAGAAGAGCGAACGCGATAAAAAAAAAGAAGCCCTCGAAAGGAAAGGCACTCGACGCTAAAGGTCAGGAATATACGAATATATAAACCATTTCCAGTTATCCTACGGTCATCGCCGAGTCGTCTTGCATCCTTTTATGGACGTTATGCTACCAGGGTAGTGTAGTCTAGGCGGGATCATAATGAAGTACCAAGCGCCCTCACTAGATGGTATCCATGTTTCCCTGTAGCCTCCTAATGCAATTACGGATCTGTCACCTTCCATTAAAGCGTTTTCTTCCCACTTTCCTCTATTTATTTAGTGTTCCATATTTAGTGTGGGCGCATAGAAGTCTAGGCGATTAGAGACATGTAGAGAACTCATTGGAATAAACTGAAGTGATTCATTCACAAATCCTCAATAAGAAAGGGGAGAGGGTCTATCCTCAATTTGTAACTGTCCAGGCGCACAAAGTTTCGTTGCTGTTTGCAGAACAGAAGAGGACCCATCCTCTCAAATTTCTCATTACTCTGAGTAGTGACCTATAGAAATTGAAGAGCATTTATCCTCTTTAGTATATATAATTCCATTGGTCATTTTGATGAATTTACCTCAACTTTGATCCATGGAGGAACCCAATTACCAGGGACTCATTGAGGAATGTGGAATGAATGTTGATGCAAGGTGGAAATCATATTGAATGAATGTTGCCATCGATATTGTTTCAACATTAACAAGTAATGTTGAAACAATGTTGACAAAAATGACATCTTCACATTGAGTCAATGCGGTACCTCAATGTTTTTTCAACATTATAAATGTTGCCATAAAACATTGTTTCAATGTTGTTTCCACATGGATGTGTTACCTGGGTATAGAATAAACCGACGGCATTCCCCTGACGCATATTGTTGGGCTGCCCTGAGACCTAAGAAGCCGAAACGGGATTAATTACAATTTTCTTCTCGCTGTCGAGACCGAAACGTGACGCGTTTATATCCGTCTCCAGTCGCCCCCTGGCCACCTACGACGAGTTGTTCGGAGCAGCGATGGACGGACTTCACTTGGAAGTGCGAATCGACTTCGAACGGTGCAACGATCCCACCGGAAGCGGGTCGAATTTCAACGGGGTCACCGGCGGCGCTTACCTTCGGGAAATGTTCATCAACAACCCCGACTGTAAGAACTCGTCGATTTGCCGTGATTTATTCGCATCGCGGCGAAGGTGTTAATGTTTCTGTATCCGTCCCCAGCCCCCGATGCGACCATCTTCACATCAGCCTACACCATGGTGTCCAATTACATGACCGACGAAGGTTTCGCCTACAACTCGTTCGACCTGACCCTGAACAGCACGGACGTGGCCTTCGTGGTTCCCGCTCTCTGGTCGGTCGAAAACGGCCAGCTGACGAACCTCCTAGGGGACGGCTTCTTCCTGGAATGCGCCCTGGGGGAGGGTCTCATCGTCTACGCCAGTACTCAGGACTGAAGTCCGTTGCGTCTAAGCTGTTTTGCGATGTCTTGCAATAAATCTCGTACGTCGAGAAACTAGACTCAGGGTCCGCTGCATCAAAACGTTTCGCTACCAAACGGCCTCAGATTTCCATAAGTCAACCAAAGAGTGCATCCTCGGCAGGGATCACAGAGTTTACGATGCAAGATATTTTTGTAATTCTCGTGTACGTGAAATTACTGCAGAATATCGATTGGGTACACGGCTGCCCGCATAAGCCGACACGAGTGTGTCACAGGTTGAAAAAGATTGAGAAAAGGAACAGCTGTGGGCTTCACAGCTTCATGGCGATCTCGACCGTGTACGTCGAGTTCAACAGAAGAGAAATGGAGATACGAAATAGATCACATTTTTATGAGAAAATTTTCAATCGACGCAATATTCGTCCTTTCACTCCCCGCCACTCTCAAACGAGTGCATCGAATCCGTGTGACTGCAGAAAGGGACTGGTTGCGGCGGGGACCGTCGCCGGAAGAACGCAGGTCTGCCTCGTCGGTACGGTTTATTTATATATATAGCAGGGGATCTTTGGACGTCGGGTAGGCTTCTTCTGATATTTAAATGTATACGATGACGGGCCGGTATTAACTGGTTGCTCGTACTTCCGGTCAAGCTACTTTTGAAAAATCCAGGAAATCTCATTTAAAAAATGAGCGATGATCAAAAACGGCTTTTACTTGACCGCATCTATACACACTTAGTCCAGTTGTTGTCGCCGAAAGTGCCTCGACTTGGGAATCATGGTTCTTGTAAAAGCACCGATATTAGGCACTGCTTTGTTACATGTTAAACACTACATTTTTCTCTTACCTTCCATCGTTTACTTGCAAGGTAATCTTTGCCATATAAGAACTCCCCCATTTATGGGATAGTTCCCAGCAGGAGAGCACTCAAATTTAAATGTAAGCATGTAAACATGAGACAACATGAGGTAAATGTAAAAACGAGAAGGGGGGGGGCAAGGAACATTGATCGGGTTGGGGAACCGCGGGTCTTCGAGGCAGATCTCCAGTGCCTTCTCGGATGGAGATGGATGAGAGATGAAGATTTTCAGAGCAATTGCAGGAATTAATTATTACTTATTCATATCACTGAGATGAAACTTGTGTCGCTGGGTGTTACATTTCGCATTTTCTGGAGTCTCTCATGAAATTTAAATGTAAACGTACCGTGGAGATCCAACCAAGATGAGCATTGGTATACATATAGAAAGCAACTTACCAATTACCAATTCAATATTAATTACTTCTAAAATGAAATAAATATACGACTTACGAGGCTGGTAATTTAGTCCCATGCGGAAATGAAAGGGATAATAGCCGCAGTCTTCGATCCGATATTTTCACCTATGATTTAGAAATGTGCTCCTAAACTAGAAAGAGATACTTGTAATAGAAAAGAAAAAGTAAAGATAATTGCCATTAGGATGAACATCTGGCTTGTATCAGACCGGATAGCGCATCATATCTTGTTCCTCGACTTGCGGCCGTTACGGTTACGGTGTTGCATCCTTCATCATAGGTTTTTTTTCCTTAAGTTACTGATAGAAGAATCTTGCCATGGAAACACGAGTGATGATTTTAATCTATTAGGTCTGGGAAAAAATATCCGGAACTTTTCGGCTCAAATCTTTGACCCCTTGTAACTTTTCACGCAACAAACATTATCAATCAAAATAATCTCCTTCACAATCGATAACTTTTTCCCATCTTTCCTCAAGAGAATCGATTCCTCTCTCCCAAAACACCCATCCCGTGAGCCAAAGAAACCATCAAGTGCGTTTTTGAGTGCACCTTCGTTCGGGAACTGCTTCTTGCACATGAAGTTGTCCAGCGACCCGAATAGGTGGTAGTCCGATGGTGCAACGTCAGGTGAATACGGTGGATGCGGCAGAACTTGGCAGTCGAGTTCCTTCAATTTTTGCTGGGTCTTTTTGGCGACGTGTGGTCTTGCGTTGTCGAAGAGGACCTTTCTCCGATCGACCGATGCGGCCCGGAATTTAAGCAGGGCTTCGTGGACGCGCTGTAGTCGTGTGCAGTAGTTGATGGACTGGCCGGTCTCGAGGAGCTCGTAGTGCACGACGCCGAATCGGGCCTACCAAATGCACAAAAAGACCTTCTTCGGGTGTAGGTCGGGTTTCGGCATTTTGCTCGGGGGTTCATCGGGGTCCAGCCAAGAGTATGATCTTCGTTGGTCGTTCCACAGAACCCACTTCTCATCTGACGTGATGATCCGGCCAAACATCGGGTCTTCCTTGTGACGCGACAGCAAAGTTGAGAAAATGGTCGCTCTTTGAATCTTCCCAGTTTCGGACAACTTGCGAGGGACCCATTTGTCCAGTTTGCGCACCTTTCCCACGGTGTGAAGGCGATTGGACACGGTTGTACGGTCGCAGCCGAGTTTGCTCGCCGATTCAGACGTGGTTTGGTGCGGATCATCTTCGATCATGGACTTCAGCGCATCGTCATCGATTGCGGATGGGCGTCCAGAACGGAGTTCATCTCGAAGATTTCGATCTCCACGTGAAAACTTCTCAAACCATTCGTATGCCGTGGATTTGCTTAAACAGGCATCGGGGTACATGCGACGGACCGCGTCGTTCGCGTTGCGCCCCTTATCGAACTGGAGAAGTAAGCAATGACGGATGTGGTCGTCCAGCCGCATTTTTCAATCGAGCGGGAAAACGTTTGCCTGAAAGCTATACGCGGCAGATATACAACATTTTACAGAGCTTTTCAGCGTCTTTCTTTTCATATATAACATAGCCACAAAACAAGCTTTGGCGGCGTGGCACGAACCCCTCAAGCTTAACCCACAAAAAGTTCCGGATACTTTTCCCCAAACCTAATAGATTACAAAAAAGGGAAACATCCCTGTGACCTTGCATGGGCCGTTGCTCATGCAAGACCGCGGGCATTAGAGACTTTCCGAAAGAGCACTACGGCTATGCCCTTCATTCGAATAAAAATAAAAATAGAACACATGGCAGATGGATTCTACGTGAAATGCACGTTTTGGAAAGGCTCATTCAAGAACGCTTACCGAGACTGAGAAATGCAATCTGATGCGTCAATACGATTCTTGATTTCGACGCGGTTCCGGAATCTTTTCATTCCCTGAGAAGATGGACACTCGTTCCCACGAATTCCCACACATACGTCTCCTTGTCTTTTTTTTTTTTTTTTGGTCTGCACTTGACTCGAACTCCAAACGCACCGACGACGGCGAAGTGGGAACTCCGTCGAGGATTCACGCCTGACCTCCTGACCTCCTTCCTGTTCTCCCCGCTGGAATGGGGCTCGTGCTCCGCTGCTTCGTCCTCTGCAGGATCCTCTGCAAAGAATATGGTAAGAAAAAAAAAAGATGGTAAACCTGTATATCTCCGAGTTATCTTCTACTCGCTGACCGGATATCAGACCGGATAGCGCATCATGATATGCATATCTTGTTCCTCGGCTTGCAGCCGTTATGGTTACGGTGTTGCTTCCTTCATCATAGGTTTTTCTTCTTATGTTACTGACAGAATCGTGCCATAGAAACACAAGTGATAATTTCAATCTAGATTGCATGAATGCGAAGCGATGAATAAACTTGTTGCCTTTAGACTGCTTTCAGATTTATATTTATATTTATTTATATTTTATTTATATTTATATTTTTTTAGACTTAGATTTAGATTTAGCACAGGCGAGGAACGAACCCCTGGATGGAATGGGGCTCGCGCTCCTCTTCTTCATTCTCTGCAAGGAATAATATGCAGACTGCACTGTAAAAAATAATGGTTCTCCCTGGAACTCTTTGCTGGTTCCACAGTGAAAATTTCTTGCAACCATTTAATGGTTCCATAGGGAACTACCTATGAAGGTTACATGTAACGCCTTTGCAAAAGGTGTCACTTAAAGCCCTTTCATTAGTAATATGGTTCCACACAGAACCATCAACAACCAACGGGAAAACAACGCTGTCAACTTTTGAGCAAAGGTTCATTTCTAAACGTTTGGGGATTGCAGTACTCCACTTCTTGGATCTGAACTCTTTACCTGGGTACTCCATTAAGTACTGTCATCCCATAGAGGGCACCTTCCAAAGGCCGAGTCGCAGAGATTTAATAGTACTCGATTGAGTACTAATGTCCTCGCTGAGGTTGTATTTCCTTTACTAGATCAGAATTAGAGTCGAGTGCACAACTCTATCCAGCAAAGAAATTACACGTTGAGCCACAGCCCCTGTTTAATTTCAATCTAGAAGAGAGCCATGTAGAAACTTAGGAAAATTGAGCGTGTCTCTTCGGACATCCCGGTCAGTAGTATTTGGAGTCTCCTTCGACCGGGTTACCGCCTTGGACGAGTCTTTCTAGGAGTTCCAAAGCCTTCCCTTAAGTTGTTCATGGGAAAAGACTGGATACCGTGTTGAAAAATACAGGGGATTCGTTCCTACGGCAGTAGGGTGAGAATCGTTAAGTCGGCGCTTAGGCGCCATCTGACGCGATTGGTAAAACCTATTTTAAAAAAGAACGGGATTGAGGAGGAGGCGGGAGTTTTGAGTGAATGCGAAAAAAATATCTACGTGTCTCGCCCTGAAGGGATCTTTTTTTTTTCCGAACCATTTTGAGAAAGCGCAAGAAATGGTTGTACCAAGAACCGATGGCCAGTTCCAGAGGTTCTACGTCTAGGCTGGAACTAACTCGTATGGTTCTGCAGTACCTGGAACCTTTTTAAGGGTGTAGAACCGTTGAAGAGTTCCAGCCTGAACCATTATTTTTTACAGTGTATGGTAAAGATATTAAAAATAAAAAGAGATGGTTGACCTGTATATCTTTTAAATGTCATCCGAATTGATAATGCAAAGTCAAGGCAATTCATCAAAATAATGTGGAAGCTGAAAATGGAGAAAGGGCTCCAATTCTTTCCGAGTTTCTCATTCTCCCGTCTGTCTCGTTCTCTCGCGAGGGAAAATCTGAAACGATTGAGCAAACGCTCTGTTTCGCCACTGATCACTTCATCGATCATCGATTAGAATAACGTTCATGGGTCGTGGCACCAGTGGGAATGAAGATGTATGTGAAGGGATGGCGTCGTTTCAGGGCGGTTTCTATTCCCGACGGGGAGAAGGGGCTGTCATGCTCTTCGTTTTTCCAGTATCCGACGGGGAAATAGATGCACACGAAGTCGCCTTCGTCCTTGAGAATCTAAACACTGTTTCCTGAAGGCATAATGATGCGATTGTGGGGATTTCGGGAGCCCTCTACCGTTCGGGAAAGAAACTGAAGGTGTCGGGTGGCTTCCTCAAGGTGTCGATACGGAAAAGTCCATATAAAAATCATGAGGATTCTTTGGGGAATGTTCGAAACAGGCTTTTCAGGCAGAATCGTTCGCTTGAAGGCCGGATTTCGAATTTAGGCTCCTCTGCCGTGATATTTCACGAAGATGGAGACAAATATTCCGCTAAGAAATTGAAGTGGGAATCCCAAGGAAATGCAGGAAATTTTTCAGAGCATAGGGGAAAGCCAGGTTCACAATCTCCGAGTCGGAAATTTTCACAATGAAGAATCGGAAATATCTGAAAAAAATTTTTACGGTGTGCAAGCCTGGAATGGTTGCCCCTCGAGAGCGCGGAAATCTGATGAGTCCTGGATTCCGTTCCTCACGTATCACTTTGTGTGCGATGGCATCTTCCCGTATCTCACAGTATCGTCGCGATATTTCTCAGTTCGATTAAAGACGTTCGCAATAGACGAGAAGAGAGTCGTAACTATACCATGAGGAGTTTCACTTCCATGGACTTCCGATCCTAAATTTGAAGATTGCGGGGAGAATCTCGAGTCCCTAATGAGGCTTGACTGGAAAATGCACCCAGCAAAACATTTTCCCATCCATCCGAATCGCTGAAATATCATCGCTCAGATGGCTTCCCGTATTCCAAATTTTCCAACGGGTGGTCTCCGTGACTCTGGTCGCGGGAGATTGCCAAGATGGAATTCTCCGACCGTAACGACGTCGATGAAGTTTCAGTCGTTTTCAAGATGGAGGCCCATGCCGGTATCGGTAGAACCTAAGTTGCTCTGGACTGAAGGAAAAAGAAGGAACAATAGAAATGGAAAAAGTGCCAAGCGGGAAACAACATCTGACGCGTTCCCACGAGTCCCTATGGGAATGACGTCTGAGGCCGAGTGTCGCTTCGCTGTGGAGTGGCGAAAGCTACACAAAAGGGTCTCCATGCTCTCTTTTTCGTGGTGCTAGATGATGGTGTGCGAGATGATGTCAACGCTTTTAAATACAGGCTATCGGGCTGTCCGGCTCAGGCTATGAGACCATGTCCTTCCGCGACTTAAAAAAAAGCCAACTTGGAACCATGAGGCACTCGAACGGGATTATAATGATGGGAAGCGATTTTAATGCATTGCTGGCAAAATCGTGAGCCGAGAAAAGGGGGGGCCTGGTCACAAAAGCAATAGTGCTCGTGCCCGTTAATCATAAGCCAGTCGTGCTTTCTGGAAGGAAGGTTGATGGGAAGCCTTAACAGTACGTTCTTCGATCGTCGAAGAAGAAAGACGTCGTGAAAGCGTTGAATATGCACAGCCTGTGCAATAGGCAATGGGAAGTGAGGGGAGGATGGACGGGGAACGGAGAAAATGAAGAGGCGCCGCCCTTTCGTCTCCTGCTGATTGCCTGCAAAGCGCTTCATAGGGTCTATTCTTGCACTCTTAACCCATCAAGTTCCAGCTTTTAGACTAGGGCACTTAAAAACGAAATTCGTAGCGTCGATCTTATCGACTCTGACACTATCAGGGTTTATCCCTGTGTCCTTAGAGGCGCGATGGAAGCGTGAGGTTGGT
>CAJPEV010003002.1:0-36058 GCA_905338385.1 Darwinula stevensoni | reverse complement strand
TTTTTTTTTTTTGTTTTTTTTTTTTTTATCTCCTCGAGATTGCGGTCACGCGGGCGTAACAGGCGGAACCGTCGACCCGATTCGACGCGAATTTCGTATTTTGGTTCCGGGCCGTTAAGGTCAAACAGATGTTTCCTTTCATCCGCCTGGTGCGTTCGTGCACGGCCCGGTGCAAAGTCCCCGCGAACAGGCGCGCGTGCCTTTCGGGGTCCGTGGCGAGACGATGTGAAGAAATACGACCGTCCGTCCGATCCAAATTCTCTTCGAATGGTGCATAGGATTAACATCGATTAGCAAGATTAGCACAGTAACATGGGAACTGACCTCCATTTTTCACGCGTCACGACGTAGCCGAATGTAATGGGATTCTACACGACGTTCCAGAGCCAGTAATACCTCACACGTTAAACTCATCTTATATGCAAAGCTGGTAAGGCCCCACGAGGAGAATCCCGTTCGTTATTGGAGGCGCTCGAGAGGGTCCAGATGAGGACGTAACGAGATGCCTCGAGAAGTGTCGGGACCCTTCTCACTCGAAAGGAGGTTAGCGAGGGAGGACCTCGTCCAGGCGTTAATAGTTCGGGGAATCGATAACGAAGAGGTTGGCGGTTTTTTCCATCGATGGCGGCGACAGGAGAGGGAACCGAGTCGGGTTGGGAGAGTCCCTGATGAAGGCGACTGGACTGTGGTTGTGGTTGTGGTTGTGGTTGTGGTTGTGGTTGTGGTTGTGGTTGGGGTTGTGGTTGGGGTGGATGTGCTCCCACAGAAATATCTTTAAGAGGGCCCCCCCCCCCCTATCTATCCCCTGTCTATCATGATATATGATTAAACGATCGTTCGATCTTGCCATGGGAAGCCTTGATGCGCAGAAATGCCTGTTGACGTCCCTATCTGAACCTTGAATCCGATGGGACGTGGAGGGTCTCGGAGAGACGTTGCGACTGTGAAGAGGGAAGTGGAGGTCGTCGTGGCGCGAAGAGTTTCGGTGGGAACCGGTTTCGTGCGCGGAAATGTAAGTCGAGATGCGATTAATTCCTCTTCGCGTGATGAGACGGAATTTGCGCCGGGGAGCTTTTCGCGGAATGAGGATCCGGCTGACGTCTTAAAAAAAAAAAAGCTGCTTTTGTGGATTGTATGACGCAGATTCGCGGGAAAACGGACGGGAAGCGAAACGGCCGCCAGATGTCTCTCGCGCCTGCAAATTCACGCTAATCGAGGAATTGATTTCTCGGAAGCGGATCCGGAATCCTGGAGAGAATGAGGTCGAGAAAAGGACGCAGAAAGTTCTCGTCCGGGGGTCGTTAAATCCTCGTTACACAGGGCGACCGATAAACCGCTTCAGCGACTCATCTCGCGTCCTCGCTAAGATGAATCAGAAAATTCTTCCACCCTGACTTCAGCTATCGACGACGATGCTCCCGGAGAAAACTAGCAAACAAATACGACTCCCACATAACTCAATAGTAAGAAATCGGACCCGTTTCGGTTCTTGCACGAGGGCCCATGCCAACGCCACTGCAACGGGGCAAGCGATATTGGCGGCTAACCACGATATCGAACGAGCGTTCGGGGCGCGACAGGCACTTGGAATGTTGTAGAAAACTCCGCGAAAGCTTACGATCGGGAAGACGGTCGAAACTAGGTCGGTAAGGTGATTACGAACGCTCGGGGCCACGTCCCCGCAGTCGAGTCCTCGCGCTGCACGGACGGAGACGCACTCGAGCGACCCGCATGTGGCCGCAGACTGAAGGGCGTCGATCGAACGTCTGTGCATTATCTATACGCTCTGTGCCTCAGACGGGCGAGAGGAGGCGGAAAGCGGGAAAGACGTTCGAGGGATGGGGACGGAGTTGGAGCCGAGACCTCGCGGCAACCTTGAATCCGGCGGTTCGAGGAAACATGGACGCGCGAGTGCTTCGTGGTCGTAGTGTACTGCACACCGTGTCGCGGTCCTTTTTCTTGATGTGGTAGGCGTTGGCACGATTGCCTGTTGCCACCATCAAATTACTGAAATTTAAAGAACCAGGCCCCTGAGGCCCATATTTACGGTTAGGTGGCCGCAGTCAGCGGAAAATAGTTGAGATGTTCTTCATAGCGCTCTTTCAGGATTAGCCGTGGTGAGTGGCCTTCATGAAATCATTTCTATACAATTTGGACATTGTCATTTGGAATCGATGGCGAGTCAGTTTGAACAGATTGCATCAATGGGTAATATGTAAAAGCTGTTTTGCAATGCCATGAATTTGTACACTAGAAGCTGAATTTTCTTGTACTGCATGTTAAGAGATTCAAGTTTCAGACAGACTTCTCCAAGTAACTGGCATCCTGTACAAGTGTATGTTCAGAGGTGAAAGTATGCATAGTAAGGAAATGCAGTTGGTAAATATGTGTTACAAAGCTGATGAAGTTGTATATATTAATGAAGAGAACATATAAATTATTGGTGGGTGTTTTGTAACCCCAGGAAGATGCATATTCATCTATGGATAGCATGAATGGGTGGATATGTAGCTGACAGAGAATGATACTAATATTAGGGTGCAGGAAAACATGTATTTACATGGAAGTCTAGACCATCATCAAGCACATAATCTTGTCGCACGTAGGGATGATGGGCATCTGGACCTCCTTACATGTGTTGGCCCAGACCTAATGCCTTCATTCCGTCCCCCACATGCACTCGATCCTGTGTGCCGTGCACTCGAATCATCCCATCGTTGGACGTTTCTCATCGAGTGGGCTCTCCCTCTCTCATCCGTCGGCCATCATCCCGTCTCTTCCACGCGACAGAACCGATATTCCTTTATATTTTTCTTTGATAGCTTGTATCTTCTGTCGGTGTGTGCCTTCCATTTGAAGGGTCTGCTTATTGATATCTCAAGTGAGCCTCCTTTCATTCATCAAGGCTTTCCGTAGTTTCACCTTTCCTGTCCGACAAATTATTTGCATTAGTGATAATAGTTTCAGACTCAAATCTCATCTGGGAGTGAGCCTTTGAGTGACATGCAAGAAAATAGGGGGAAAAGTAAGGGATATATCACATATGATGCAATAAACCCAGCCTGCATTTTGTACAACTAGGCATTATGAAATGCCAAAGTTTTATTCAGGTTTCAATAAAACTAACCTCAGTTGAAACACTTATAATGTAAGTGGGATAAAGAAGTTCAATTAGCTCCATAGGATGTCCATAGGTTCACACCATGAAGTGGAAAGAAATTTCATGAGTGAGAGGAAATTCTTGTTTCACTTCTGAAAAGTCACATTACATCCTGAATCCTGACTACTTTGCATGTAATTTTACATTTCAATTCAGTGTTTTCTGAAGTCAGCTTGAAAATCATTCTTGATCTCATTTTTCTTTTGAAAATAGAGCCTGGGTTGTCTTGAAACCATTATTTCCCTTGCTGCTTTTATTGTTCCACTTTATGAAGCACTGATGTTAAAAATGTTGAGATATATATTGGCACAGGATTCAAGAGGATATTTGTTCTTATTTACTGTAAATGAAAGGAAGAGGACAAAATAGATTCAGTATTCATTGCCTTGAAATTTGTGAACACAAAAGTCCTCCCTTAAAAAATTCTATCAAATGTTGTGTACTCCATTAAAGTATACTTTGCAGATGATTGTGCTAATAAAAAAGAGAAAGTAGGCTCATGTCTCTTCATAAGTGAAGGTTTTTAGTTTAAGTTTAGGTTGACTTGGTTTTGCTCAGCCTTAGAAACATTTTATGTCCATCCCAATTTGACTATCATCTTCATGACAGGTTTATTTTCTTCTGATTTATGAGTATGATTTGATCAAAAGTAGAATGTGGAACTGTGTAATACATGGAAATATAGGAAATACAGCTTGTTATTTGCAGCCCACATCTTTGCTCAGCTGAAAGAGGCAGTATTAGTCCAAAAGATGAGATGTATCAAGGAAAGAAGTTAGCATGCATCTTGGTTTGAGGGGAGATGCTGCAGAGAGCAAAGAAACAAGCCCAGTTTTCTCAGGTACTTCACTAAGGGGCAGAGCATTGCTACTGTGTTTGGGTCAGCTTCCTCTTTCCACTTGCATGTGCTTTGATTGCTGTTCCACACTTTCCTCCTGTTGGTGTTAGTTAAACTAAGCATGAAATGTTTTAAGTCACTATAGCATTCAAATGGGCCAAATGATGCGTATGCAATCCTTGGTGCATTGAAAGCATCACATGGGAAAGCCTGATGTGCATTTCCTGGCCAGGACCATTACCTCTACTCTTCCACACTTTCTACAGGAGACAGCACATTCCCGTACTGGAGAAGCAATGTTCAGCATTTTAAATGCTGGCCAAACTAAGCTGTAGGTATCTTACCTCAAACCTTTCAAGTGAGAGATTTTTCAGCCTGTAAAGTTATCAACATAAGAGGTGGAGTATTGAGAAACATGATGTGCTATTGTTTCTCAACCAAAACTTGAGGCTTTTTATCTTCATTTATTTCAGCTGCTTGCTGTTGCTTTTTCCATATTTTAAAATCCATGTTGAGCCTGGCTTCAGCATGAACAAAACATCTCTTCGTCCCTTTGAATCGTGAATCTCATTCCTTCACCATCAAAAGAATAGAATATTTTTGTAATATTTGCAAATTAATAACATGGTTAAGTGTTTTCACTTGCCATGCTTGTGACCTTCCATTGCCCTTTACTGCATTTTTATAGTGGAGGGTTGTGATTTTATTTTCCATGGTTGTTATGAATATTTTAGAAGCATGGATAATTTTTTTTTCCTTAGTGGAAAAAATGTTAACCTTGCAAACCCTTCTCCAATTTATTTCTCTCTGAGAATTTCTGACAAGCGTGCATAGCTCTGAGAAAATTGCCTGGTATTTTTTGCTCATTCATTTACTTGAAAAATTTTGGCATGAAGCAAAAGTGGAGAGAGCAGAGAATGTTTTCTTATAAAATTTAAGCATCTTGCTCATTAATCTAATGGTACAGAAGCAGTTTTCTTGGTTGATGTTTGAAGGAAAAAAATGTGGCAATTGGTTTTAATAGTCTTTTCCTGGGTTTTAAAGATGGAGAGGTAGGTCTATTGTGCATTTATGTGTAGGGGGATCTGAGTCCTTTATTATTGAGTCAATAGGAAAATTATAAGAATTCAGGCTGGACTGGATGAGTGGGAAATATATTAAAAATCCCAAGTGTGCTGTAAATGCCACTCCACAGGCCCCCCTTCAAGTCCCTGCTGATGAGAAAGCCTTTGATTACTTCTGTGACTTGTAACAGGAGATGCAGTGCAATGGAGGGCTCTTCCTGGAAGAGCCAATCATGTGAAGGTATTCTACGCAGGAAGTATGGCAAAAATTTTCCCAAGTTCTTATGTTTTCTACATGACATCATTCCTTTATTTTGTAACGCAGACAATTGAAACTTCAAAACCATGTTACTGTACTTTTTAGCTCTGCATGTGTCACATATGAAGCTCATTCTACATTTAATTCCAGAGATCTAAGCCATTATGTCATCATAAATTTTTGTTGGATTTCTCTATGGCAAGCCGGTTTAGGGTTAAAGTTGATAATCTCTGCAACACTATACATCAATAGTGCCCAACCCATGGCTCGTGGGCAAAAAAGTGGCCCTCGAGGTGCTTACAAGTGACCCACAAGGCCCTAACCCACAATAAATGCCCCTAGGTTTCTTTAAAATAGTCTCCTACAATACTAGTGAGGGGCCTGTGATGGCTCTGGGAGTGAGCTATATGGCACACTAGCCAAAAAGGTTGGGCACCGCTGCTATATATCATTGATTTTGTTGGGTTCTTCTTTGATTTCAGATGTTCCTTGACAGACCAAAAGCCTTCAATTATTTGATGAGTCATAATTTGATGTGAATTTCCAGTCAAGGACTTCTGTTGATACTCATATGGCTACTCCCTTGACCTCAAAGAACAATCCAGGAATATTTGAGGTAGAGACACTGGTTCCTCTTTAGGTCCTTATAACTTTTCATGTTTTATCCTTGTGAATACGTCTCCAATTTATAATTGATTAAGTCAGACCAATGTTGGATAATTTATTGTCTCTCCCCCTAGATGTCATGGGCTAGATTCTATTGGGGCAATAGCTCGAGCAGAGAGCCAAAAGAAGAGACAGTTCTCAAGGATTTCTCCAAGAACCTGTAAGGACTTCATTTTTCTGCATCTTTCCCAGGAGCTCCCTTCAGCCCTGTTCCCTCCTGCCCATGTCCATTGGGATTTAGGTGATCATTTCTTTCGAGTTGAGTTGATGTTGTTCAGGCATATTCCTGGACCTGAAACTAGACTTCATGTAATGTTACTTTCTACATGACAATATGGCTATGATCTAGCTTTCAAAATGTCTCACTTGGAGAGAAACATTATATCAGTTGTTTATTGCAAACTAAGAACATTAGGAAAATTAAGTCTGAAAAAAAAAGAGGACATTCTTGTTATTGACTTGAGGAAGCATAGCTTAAGGGAAAAGTTGGGAGTCTGGACAAGTGAGTCTCTCTTGGGAGGGGGAGTTCATTTCAAATAGAATGACTTGCATGATGAATTCATTAAAGGATTGTTTTTATTCAGAGTGGCTCATTCAGGTGAATGCTGTTCCTGAATGAATGAAGTAAGAGATAATATAAACTCAAATAAAAGTCTTGATTCTTTTCTTTTTGAATATAGTTTGGCCAATATTTACATTGTGTTGTGGGCAGCATGCATATTGTTCTCTTGTCCCATATCACTTACCTTTGCCACCCATTTTTAGGGACATTTGCCAGATAAAGGTTGAAATTTCTGTCATCCTCTCCCCTCTTTTGTCTCTTACTCTAAACTTTAGAAGTTTTGGAATAGGTATCTCTCTGCTTTGTCTTGCACTTTGTGCAGTCTCATGAGGTTACCAAACATTAGCAAATACGTTTTTCTGGGAATTCCTCATTGTGAATTATGATTCCTCATAGTCATTCAATACATGGGATTAGAATCTCTCAGTTTCATTCACCATCCCAAAACATCTACTTGAACTTGGACCAGTAAAATCTTAATTGTTCCATTGTTACAGCATTTATTTAAAATGCTCATGATAAAAAAGTAGTGAATTTATTACCAGATGAAATTCAAAAGACAAGTATGTAGATGCAACAATATCCTATAGGTCAAAGTGTTGGTCCACTAGTGATACTGGAATGTTTCATCAGTTTTTGGCAAATTTGAGTGTGGTTGCTGTGCATTAGAGATTCTGAAGTTTGTGTGATTTCAAATGTGTCATGGACATGAAGGCATCTCTTCGCTGAGAAGAGATTGCAATCCCTCTCAAGCCCCTTTCACCTTGAATGAATGCATGAAGATCCCCCAAGCCTGAAGCCCTTCTCATATCTGAGTCATTTATCTCTTCTGCCTTCCCCTTCTTTCTTTAACCCTTTCAGACCCGAATTAAAGCCACTATCAGAATAATATATATATTTGCAATTTTGAGCTCTTTCGCTGTTGTAATTTAAATGTGTATGTTTTATATATCCTTTTTATATTTTGTATAAATTTACCACATCATACCATATATAATATATATTTAATTAAATAACTGAAGGTTACAAAACTGATGGGTGAATGAAGGAAGAAATTACTATTGACACAATGTAAATGCAATGTCCATTGGAATGGATGCCAGGTTTGAAAGGGTTAAGTCACATAAGGTGAGACACACACATGCATTTTTCATGTCAGATAAAGAGAAATCCTATTTATTATAACACAAATTGCCAGTTTTTGTTAACATTTTCGCAAACCTGGATGTGTGTTGTATTGTCTCACCATTCACTCTGAAGGATCTCTCCATTGCTCTCAGTTCCCAGCATAAGATACTTTACCTGTATGGCATTCAGGAAGAGATGGTGCATCTGAATGAGGATGGCTTGAGACATGCAATGGAAGGGGTGGATCAGAAGTCCAAATTCCACCTTCAGATGGATGTGTGACAGCTCATCAGTAGACTCTTGTTATGGCCCTCAGGTGTCAGAATTTTGATTATGCATAAATTTGGAATGATATGCAATTACCACAGTAGGATAAGAGTGGCCTAAGCTATAATGCCATCATTGATGCCAACGAGGTGATCTATAAGTCTCTCAATAGTTTGTACTGTGCTTTTGTTTGTTTTTTTTTTCAGAAACCAGACTTGTTTTGTAATCCATCAAGATACGACACTGCATGAAATCATGAATTCTGCATGTAAGGTTCATGTGCTGATCATAAAACCCAATAGAATTTTATTCATTGCAATTTACATCTTTTAGTGGCATTGTAAAGACAATTATTTGGGATTCCTCAAGGCTCAATGATTTCCTCATTTCTGTTCTTTTAATTTGGATGGAATATTCCTTACCTTCACTTCTTATGTACAAAAAATAATGTAGCAGTTTGGCATTTCATATGTGCTCAGCCTATACACTACCCATCAGCTCAAGGGGGATGCCCATACAAAGGGGCATAGGTGTCACCTGTTGCATTATTGTACCATGCATGTATAATTTTGAAAACATCATTGAATTACTTGCATTTGCTTCTTGAAAGTGCTCCTACATCTGCAATCATAAAGAAATAAATAGAAAAAGGAATTTTTTTTTAGACTTATCACCCTGTATGGATGTCCAAAGTAGAAAAACCATTTCATGTCCATGAATAATCTACAGGGTGTCCCAAAAGAGTTTACACTTCAAAGATTCAAGTAAGTACTACTTATGGGACTTCTATTTTTGTATGAGTAATTTTATTTGAATAAGTTAATTTGCATAATAAGTAAATTTTTGCCTTTTGGGACATCCTGTAATCGAGTTTACTGGGTTTTTTTTCTGCACCTGACAGGAGTCCATTGACACCAGTGACATTTGGAAAGTAACTCAGATCTTAATTCATGGGGCTGCTTTTCAGGAGTCAAGTATTCCTTGTGAGATAGTACTTAACCAGTCTCCCTTTGCCATTTATTTATCTCCTTGTTAATGAGTTGAGAGTCATTAGATTCTGATGCATGGAGATTTTTTAGATATTCTTTGCAACTGGACTAGACAAATTATCTTGTGGTAGTAGCAGTGAGACTTAATGAATTACTTTTATTTCTTGGCTGTTACAGCTGATTATGATGTTTTTAACTATATTATCACTCATTACATAGAATCCATTAGAAAGTGCACATGAACCTGGAGTAAATGAAAGGCTTGTTGAGAATTGGGTAAGAAAATTATTGTTCTTTTCATAAGAGGGAGTTGGAGAAGTCTTCCCACATGAGTGCTCAGTTTTGAAAACTGACCTGCTTCTCATTTCAGCATGAATTTTGTCTCCTGTTTTCAGTTGGCATTAGTTTCATTGGTAGAGCTCTCAAAGCACTTTGCATTACAGGTCAACTATGCGTTTAAAATTTTCTATGAATTTGCATGAGGAGAATGGTGAATATTTGATTACTGACAGCTCCATGAACAAACTTCTCTGAAGCGAGATCCAGTAAAAATTTGAAGCAGCTCTTCCCCTTTTACCCAGAAATTCAACCACGGGCCTGCTGCCTCCTTTAAGGCTCTGCTTCATCCATCTCAAAATTCCCTGTTCACAGTCTCAAGCTATTCCTGGTTGCAGTCATGGTTGGATTTCACTTGTCAAACCATCGTTAGATACATCCTTATGAGTGATGAGAAGGATCTCAGCTTGGGATGTCCAGCTATGCTTGATTTAGGATTTGGAGTTGTCAGATGTCAAGTTCCTGCAATGGAATCATTAAACTTTTATAACAATGTAGCAACAATTGTTTACACTTTCCTGTTAGAAGACTGAAATTTCATGGGACTTTTACCTTTACCTGAACCTCTTAGGAAACTGCTATCAAGCTTATGAGGATTATGTGAGATAAGAACTGGAAGCATACTGAAGGTACTTCTAACATTTCACAGAGGTTTCAAAGAAGAATGTTTAGAATGAGACCCAATTACTTTTACACTGTTGAGAAAGCCCCAATCATGAGGCTATTAGAAATTGCTTCAAAATAAAAATTTTTTATGGCATAAGTTCTGAGTTTGGATGTAGACCCAGTTCCAGTTTTTTAGAGGTAGCAAAGAAAACAGCTTATTTCACAGGTTATGCTCTCTTCAAGTTTCATTAAGCCATCATTTTCATGTCAAAGTTAGGAGAATTGTGCAGTGTGTTCCTGTTTTCTGAAGAAAGGTTACCATACTTCCAGCATTTTTCATTCCATCCTCTTGATCCACAATAGCCTAATCAAGGTTTCTTTTGACTTTCAGATGGAACTTGGCCCTGGGTAGGATGCAGGAAGATTTTCCTTCGTATTTAAATGCTGTAAGAGTTTCTACTCTGTGAGAGGTAACGTCTTTATAGTCTAAATTCAGCATTATCAGGTTGATACCATATTTTCACCTTCATCGTGCATTTCTTATAATTTACTCGGTAATGAAATGGCTCCAGGCATGATATGAAATGTAACTCAGAGAAAGCATGACCTTGGCGAATCTGCTTGTGCTCATTCCAGGGTAGGAAACAAACTTTCCTGGATGTCCAGGTGGAAGTTTATGAGACTTTTTGCCTCCCCGCTATCATGGAAAGCAATATGGTTCTCATTGGTTTAACCATTCCAAGTATGACCCTTCAGAAAACCAGCAATGGTTTAGAGTGGCACATGCTGTTGCACACACTTGGACTACTAGGTTGGTGAGGAAAGTTTCATCTTGTTCTATTGACATTTAATAGCATTGGAGCATTTTGAGTGGAAGTGAGATCTTATGAACAGCAACTCTGCCCATGGCAGACCTGATCCATCATCAACTTCATGCCATCATTTTATGCAACAGGAAGAGAGGCTTCTCAACTGGTGCTTGGCAAGGTGAAAAATGTTTAGGGTTTTAATTTCAAATGATGCTAAAATTAACAGATGATCCCCAATCTGGATGCCTTTCAGCAGAATTGACTCAAGAAAAAGACTTAATTGTTACAGTGTCTGATTAAAATTAGCTCGTGATTGAGTGCAATTTCAAATAGAGGTGCCACAATATGGGAAGTGGAATTTTCAAGTGTTACATGTGGAAACAAATGGCTTTACTGAGTGATGAAGAAAGGACAAAGGGAAGAGACTGCAGTGTACACAATGCATTTTAGTAAAGGACAATTGGTGCATCATATAAGGAATTAGGACTGGGACAAAAATGAGAATGCTGTTAAAAGTGGATAGAGCTTAAGATTTGTTTCTGTTAATAGCAGAACACCTTGTGAACCTTTCCACTAGTCGAAAACTGAAGTATTAACAAGGTTCTCTTGAGTATGTGATAATAGGTATTGGAATGAGTTTTTTTCCCCCAACATTGGAAAATCGGTTAGCATAAAAATTCAATCTATATAGTTGCATCCTTGATGTCAACCCTTGAGAGATACTCAACCTAACTTTATTAGATTAATGCGTGTCCTCAAAATTGTTTCAATCTTAATGAAACAGGCAGAACCAAATAAATCCCAGGCTTGGTCCTCAATGAAACCCAAGACATTTCATCTTGGCAAATAGCCTCTTGCTCCTCCAGCCTGATGCCATCTTTTGATTTAGAAAATTATGAAGGGAAGGTGATGGATTGGTTTAGCCATTGCCAGAATTATCATTCATGAGATGTTACAAGGGATGTTTGATAAGTAAGGACTGTACGTAAAAAAATGATATTTTTGACAACTGGAACTAAAAAACTTTGTCCATGTGGGTGGAGAATATGTTGAAAAGCTGCAAATTTTTGGATCCCTCTTCATAGGCTTTTTGCGATATTCCTTGAAGCACTCCCTCTTTATCCCTGCTGAAAACCTCAATTTGGTGAAACTGTCTGCTAGTGAGGATTTCATTGAGTGTAGGCAACAGCCAGATGTCTTGGAGGGCCAAATCAGGGGAATAGGTTGGAGGATAGGACTTTGATTTTAATTTCTTATGGGTCACTTGTTTACACTGTTGGGTCTGAGTAAATGAAAATGTTTCCAGCCATGAGGTTTGGGTGACCCAGATGTTTTCTGAATGAAATAAAGTCAAAGTCTTATCCTCTCTATCGTATTCCCCTGATTTGACCCCCCCCCCCCTTAGACATCTGGCTGTTCCCTAAGAAAATATATATACAAGGCTTTTTTAGTTTTTTTCATATACAACAAAAAATACTCCTTTGCTGCCCATCCTCCTTTCTTTCCCCCTGTTCCACTCTCACCTCCAACCAACCTCTCCATTGCCTCCCCTTCAGAATTCTATTTACTCCTTTTCCCCATTCTCCTGTTCCCATTGCCCCTTCTACTTCCTCATTCCCTATCCCTTAACCTTCTCTCTCCCCTTCCCACTCCTTGAAAGTGATCCTCATCTTCTTCAGGACTCCACATCTATCATCCTCTCACTCTACACTCCCTTCTAATGTCCTCTCCCCCCTTGTTGAATGCTGAAATAAAGTTGAACTCTCAGGTACTCCTGTTCTGTGTGGTCATTTTCCTCACATTTACCAATATCATGGCAATTGCAGGTAACGCATGATTAATGCAACTATTGAGAAACCCTTGGAATATATGAAGGGATAAATCATTGAAAGCAATTGAGCAAATACACTGACATTTTCTAAATAGGTCTATTATTTATGCATCCTTATTAAAATAATGGTTCCCACAGAAATTCAGTGAAATGGATCTGATACATGCCACCAAATATAAAATGTCATGAACACAACAGGAAAGCATTTTCAGTTTTTAATTAATAGGATTTTATCACCAATAGGATTTTATTTTAGAAAAAGAAACAAATACTTTGTATGCAAAATTTCTCAGCCAGCCATATCTTCCCATCAAGGGTTTCAGTAATAAAGATTTCATGGACTTTAATTACTCTAAAGCAATGATGCTTTCTTTTTGAGGGTATAAGGTTCCTAACTCAAAAGGAAAGAACATTTCCTTGTTTCCTTGCATAAAAATATTGTTAATGTCCTGTACAAAAAGTATTAATAATATGAAAGAAAATACATTCAACTTGCAAGGAAACAGTAACCAAAGAAATCTTTAAAAAAAAATTATCAAAATAATATATATATTTTAAACATAATTATCAATTCACTTCAGTAAAAGACTCTTGTCTGGGTTGCAGCTGAGATTAAAACTTCATTTTATGCAGTTTAGTTTAAGAAAGGAATAATTCCTAGGTTAAAAAAAAAGAAGCAACTCAACCCTGACCCCTCTGCTCACAACAGTTGCAAATAAGAAATAAAAGGGTTAAAGCAGCTCATCTCTGTGCTAATTTGTTGGGATTGGTCCCAACAAACAATGCAAGTGAAATATGATCTGAAATTAAGTTCCCAACATTTCCAGTTTATGATACAACTACTGGCCTAGGTTCAACAGATTATTTAGGTGCATGGACACAAGATGCAACCAAGCACCAAACAAGACTTTCACCCACCTGCATACATACATAAATGAGACAGCAAACAACCCAGACTTTCATGATAATTTAGAAAGGTAATTAAATATAAATAGTACAAAATGTGAATGATGCTGATTAGGAAATAACTGTCTCCTGAATCTCCTATGATATGAAACAATAATAACATCATGTGAAATTTATCTCTCTCTCCTTGACATGGAGATATACTAGGTCTAAAAAAACCTCATGTTCTTGCTTTTTTCTCTCTGAATTGAGGTTCATATGACAGTTGAAAAAAGTTACAAGGTTGGAAATGAAAAAATAAGAAGCATACAGTACCAACACCTCTCAAAGTTTGGTGAGAAGTTTCAGCAGAAAATAAAAGTCAAAAGGATTAAAAGTAGCAATTAAACCTGAAATGCCATGATAGATGAAACAGTGGCATTCTATTGACAGGATTATTGCAAGGAGATTCAAGGGAGGAATGATCAATGAAAGCAAGACTGTATTAAGGCCTAGAATGAATAACTTTAATATGTGGAAGCTAGTATGATCGCATTATGAATTTATGTGGACCCCAATAATTCATTTATAGATCCAATGGTTGTTTGATGAAGCAAATGAAAATTCATTAGTATTGGAGTGCATGCATTTAGAAAAAGAGAAGAATATGCAGGAACACTTATTCAAAGGAATTGCTAAATGATATAGATCCTACATGTGTCTAAAGTCTTGTAGGAAGAAGAAATACTGACAGGAATGCAAAAGAAGTGTTCCTCTTAAGTCTTCCACCCATATGTCCTTGAGGGGACAGGAGGAACTTACTTTAAACCAAATTGGGCTTTCCAGCAGATTAACCCCCCAAGAAAGTATTTTCTCAACTCAAACCAAGTTTATGAAGCTGAATGTGGACATCTTGAATATCTTACATGGAATGTGATTATAGTATCTGATATTCCAACCTCCCCACCTCCTGTTGATTATTACAGAGATATTTTGGAGGGTTTGATGAACATGACCTGAGGCAATACATGCATTCCCCATTTCATCTAAAAGGCAAACCTTGAGATTATTCTTTTTTTTCTGAAATGTTAGACCAGTTAAGTAAAATTTTAAAATTCTAAACTTGTTAGCAATTAGAAGGGTCCCAATGAGCAAAATGGATCACTGGATAGTACTTTGAACAGGTGTTCCTATTAGACAATAGCAAACAGAAGAAAAGGTAATCAGGATTCACTCAGAGTATGCTCAATCTAAGATGCCATACCATTAGTCCATGAGGGTAATTATAGATGTATGTGAAGACCACAGATTACTCAGCTACCAAATGGGCATGAAATGAGGCACTGAATGTGAACCCAGAAAAAGCAGAGATCCTTGGGAGACGAGACTCACAGATCGCTCATCAAAGAGGACTGGATGCCCCTCAAGACATCGTCCCTCCTGCTTCTGGCACCCAGGAGCATTTAAGCACCCACTGACAATGGGACCCATGACGAGTGACATAACATGAGAGTGAGCCTCCAACAGGGAGATCAGCCACAGGCACACAATCTCGGACTCAAAAGCAGTCAACAAGATGGGTGGGGACAAAAGAAGGGGGCATAGAGTAAGAAAAGATGCAAATTTTTGGATCCCTCTTCATAGGCTTTTTGCGATATTCCTTGAAGCACTCCCTCTTTATCCCTGCTGAAAACCTCAATTTGGTGAAACTGTCTTGGGGGGGGGGGGGGGGGGGGGGGGGGGGGAGTCCATTTAGGAAAGATGGGAATCAAGTCCAAGAGTGGTGGAGTGTGGAGCAAGAGAAGGACAAGGAAAACCATGAAGAGGGAAGTAGAGGAAGAAATAGAAAAAGGAAAAGGGGGCAGAAGTAAAGGGAATCTTCAAGGGTGGACAGGGAGAGAGGAGGAGAAAGGGGTCACAAGGGGAAAGAAAAAAGTAGGAAGAAGCAGGCCAAGCAAGAAGGCTCCCCATCTCCTACCTCCTGTTCCCCACCATCTCAAACACAAAAAGAAACAACAAGCAAGCACACCAAGGGAATAAGAGAGTGGCACTCCAAGCATCTAAATCTTTCTGGTGCCAGAATGGAATATTGATGTGATTTTGAATTCTCAACAGACTCCATGAAACTTTCACAATTGAGGAAAAAGCAAAACAAACCCAGACTGAATTGAAGCTTCCAAACACCTGCTATCAGATGTTAGATTTTTACACAAGTCAAAGTTACAAGGACTGATAGAACTTTCTAACCCTAGTGACTCAAGACTGATTTTCACTGGGATTTAGATGGTATGCGAATTGGATGACTAACACTCCATCTGCATCCTGTCCACTGAATCCTACAAACTCAACTCCTAATCAGTCTCTCACCATATGGGAGATGAAACCTGTTGACTTTATATAATTCCAAGTCCTATGATCCATAAGCATTAAGAAAAATCTTGGAATGGTACTGGATTTGGATCATGGGAATTAAAGTTGGATAAGTACAATCTGGAGAGTGTCATCAAACCCTTGCTGCAACAGATGTATACTCACAATTTCTGTGCATTCAATTGAAACAAGATATCCCATCTCATGGTACAAATCCAGATGATTGGAATGCCACTCAATGAAGCAGGCTGCATTGGGCAGACACTGGACTCTAACATCACAAAATGCATCATTTACATCTAAATTCACAGGAGAGCTTCTAAGCTGTATCCATCAGTGCGAAGAGAAAATAATTTCACAATTTAGTGGTGAATTGAGTTTCCACAATTCAAACATAGAACTCCATGCAACTCATTCATCCATTGCCACCTGCTTTAAAATAATTAGCAATGGGGATGAAATTTCCTGACAAACCATAAATACAGTTGCCTCTGCATATTGGAATATTCACGGGACTGGCAAACTTTATTCTATAATCCAGAGTAATCCAATAACTGAAACTATCTGCAATATCATACCATAAATTGGGATCATGCAATGGTATTCCATTATGCAGAGTTGACTGTACCTCCAAAACTGGGAAAACAAATTCCTATGAAAAATAACAGAAGTCATCTGCTTTTATGGAAGCACTGTAGAGATACTAATTGGGAGAGCAAAATGCAGCCATGAAGTTAACCAATGATGAATAGATATTTAACAATTCAAAAACAGCAACTCTAATTAGTAGTGAAAAATGAATTCAGGAAATGTTGACAATAGTGGGGGAAGAAACAAGAAAACACAAGCAGCACAGCAGATCCATGCCCAAGGCAGAAAAAGCCCGATTGTGGGTCCCAGATTGCTCCTCCTCCTTTTTCTTCAATGCACAGGCTTCTTCCTCTGATCAACCCTGAAAGAAAATAAAACCCAGTTATTAGGCCAAAGTATAATGCTAGTAGAGAGTGATCTTCAGGAGCCATTGCACACGAACAAGTACTGGTATATGCCAATCAATGGCAGAAGCAAGTGCAGCGTTAACCCTCTTAACTGCAGATTAATTTTCTACTCTTTTAGGCTTTTTTGAGAATTAAAAAATGTAACTATAATTTTGACAATGCTATAAAAGTCACAAGTCAATGAAGTGATACATTTCAATACAAACGGACAATAGTGGATTTTCAATCCTTCAACACCATCATCTCTTCTTCTTGGTAGCAGTTTATTGGTTCTTTGCTGTGCTGTCAGATGACATTCATCTGTGGTTGAGGCTGTTAAGGGGTTAAGTGTTGATCATTATAGAAATCAAGTCAATTTCTTAGAAACCTTCAGAGCTCATATTCAATGATTATAGCAATAAAAATGCGAACACAATGAAGTGAAGATATGACCATAAAGGACAACAAACATCACTAGAGAACTGCAATTTATTTCAGGAGCACTCAAAACTATATTCCCTTGTTGCTTTTATCCCCGAGTATTTGGGAAAAGTGAAGCATGGGATGCACCTCCTCCATTTGATCCAAATTAACTCCTCCTTGGGAGACACTAAAGGCATCCTTCTTTCACTAAAGCAAAGTCTATGACAGTTAAAAAAGCAACTTCTCGGGGAATTGCTCAAAAATCCATTCTAGACTTGAGACATTAATATGGCTCCACGAATTTTTACAGGTGCATATTGACCACTTGAATTTGAAAACATATTGCATCCCAAAGCCTTCCAGGGTCAATTCTGACTGGAGACAACTCTCCTGAATACTCTGTACATTCTTAATCTGAAGCCTCAAAGATGATCTACATGTTTTTGGCAACTTGTGAAAACAATGCACTTGGTCTTACCCTCCTGAGAATTAAACTTTAAAAAATCCATCTTTTCCCTAATCACACTTGAAGTTTGTGTCTGCAGTCTTTACTTTCCCCTGCCTTAAGGCAGGGGAAAGTGAAGCATGCGAAATTCCCAATTTTGATTTGCAAGTACTTCTTTCCTATACATTCCATCAAACTCTCACACCATGTTGTATCATCCATAACTTGAGAACTTTCTGAAAGAAACAATTGAGCCCTGACAGGCAAAGTTTTCTATTCTGGAAAAATAGGCAATTAGTTTTTGGGTCTATTTTTGAATTGAAGGAGGTGTAAGCTTTGAATAGCATAATGACTTTGTGTTATATCTATGGAAGCAAAAGACAAGGTACATGTCTTTCCTCGTAAAACTGAACAACAATGGAAGTAACTTTCAGACACTCTCTTCTTTCTTCATACCTAGTGTCCGAAGAGATAAGCCCGTCAGATGAGATGAAGCACGCCACCGCGTGAAAGCGGAAGGGGCTGAGGCCCCAACCTGCGGCAAAGTGAGTCTTTACGGCATAAACAAGACGCATATCCTGTTGAGATCCTCCAAGAGCCCAAACTTCGATGAACGACGGCATCACCAGTCTTACCTGAAAGAACGACTGCGGCGGAAACCACCGGCAGCGCAATGATGGCGCCAAGCTGTTTCCTGTTGCAGGGTTGCCCTGGCCGATACTCTAATTGTCCATTAAGCAATCCACACACCACTGTGCTTTATATTCAGCCAAATATGAACGACCCTCGATTGCAATTATTAACACCCATCGATGGACTATCGGTGTTACCGATTATCTGCCTCTCTCACGAATTCCCGTTGAAAATAAAGATGAGTTCTCCAACCCTCACTGACTTCAATGGAACAGCACTGCATCCTCGGCGTGAGAACGTGCCCTCTCGACGGCTTTTACTGTGTTGATCCGCTGCACGTGCGGCAAGATGCCTGCTATGACCTGGAAGATTGGCGTCTACCACTGAGAAGATCTTGAAGGGACGTTTTCTGTTTGCATCAAAACTTCTACGAGGAATTTTCATCGTCGCGAAAATGCATTACCGATTTGGAATCTTCTCCTATAAACAAATGAAATTTCTAAATTTCGGTGCAGAATATATTCCAACGGTTGAAAGAACTTCGAATCAGCTCTCCTTTTTCTTTCATATCTAANGAATACTCGGTACATTCTTAATCTGAAGCCTCAAAGATGATCTACATGTTTTTGGCAACTTGTGAAAACAATGCACTTGGTCTTACCCTCCTGAGAATTAAACTTTAAAAAATCCATCTTTTCCCTAATCACACTTGAAGTTTGTGTCTGCAGTCTTTACTTTCCCCTGCCTTAAGGCAGGGGAAAGTGAAGCATGCGAAATTCCCAATTTTGATTTGCAAGTACTTCTTTCCTATACATTCCATCAAACTCTCACACCATGTTGTATCATCCATAACTTGAGAACTTTCTGAAAGAAACAATTGAGTCCTGACAGGCAAAGTTTTCTATTCTGGAAAAATAGGCAATTAGTTTAGTTTCAAAAATTAGTTATTAATTAGCAATTAGTTTCAAAAATAGACCCAAAGGGTCTATTTTTGAATTGAAGGAGGTGTAAGCTTTGAATAGCAAAATGACTTTGTGTCATATCTATGGAAGCAAAAGACAAGGTACATGTCTTTCCTCGTAAAACTGAACAACAATGGAAGTAACTTTCAGACTAACTCTCTTCTTTCTTCATACCTAGTGTCCGAAGAGATAAGCCCGTCAGATGAGATGAAGCACGCCACCGCGTGAAAGCGGAAGGGGCTGAGGCCCCAACCTGCAGCAAAGTGAGTCTTTACGGCATAAACAAGACTGTATAGGACAACTCTAGGAGGTTCTCGGGTTTGAAGCTACTTGCTGCCGTAGTGGTCAGAATGGACTTTCTTGCTGACGCCGCCTTTGGTGGCCGTCGCGTTACTACCGCGGTTCGACAAAGGACAAGCAGGGTTGCCCTGGCCGATACTCTAATTGTCCATTAAGCAATCCACACACCACTGTGCTTTATATTCAGCCAAATATGAACGACCCTCGATTGCAATTATTAACACCCATCGATGGACTATCGGTGTTACCGATTATCTGCCTCTCTCACGAATTCCCGTTGAAAATAAAGATGAGTTCTCCAACCCTCACTGACTTCAATGGAACAGCACTGCATCCTCGGCGTGAGAACGTGCCCTCTCGACGGCTTTTACTGTGTTGATCCGCTGCACGTGCGGCAAGATGCCTGCTATGACCTGGAAGATTGGCGTCTACCACTGAGAAGATCTTGAAGGGACGTTTTCTGTTTGCATCAAAACTTCTACGAGGAATTTTCATCGTCGCGAAAATGCATTACCGATTTGGAATCTTCTCCTATAAACAAATGAAATTTCTAAATTTCGGTGCAGAATATATTCCAACGGTTGAAAGAACTTCGAATCAGCTCTCCTTTTTCTTTCATATCTAAGGTTGCTTGAAATGCTCATGAATCCACGAACTTAATCCACAGCAAGTCGTTAGGCAGGAGTCCACGACAAAAAACTGTGACAACCGAAGAACCCTTTCAACGTCACTAACCTGAACGGATTTGGCGTGGCCCGCATGCGAGGTCCACCATAGTCGAAGCGATTCATCGACGATGGTGAATTTCTGCACTGCAGAGCCAAGGGAAGGGGCGGAGCGTGTCAGGTTCCTATTCCGGTCGATTCTCACTCATAAATAAATCGCGCCTTTTCAATGAGGAAAAAAGGTTATCGACCATCCGTCTTCAAGACCCTGAATGCTAATTTAGGATGATTCACAGCTGGCATTAAGTACAAGGGTCAAAGTGGAAACCTGGGGAAATTGGCAACTTCTACATCAGAATCGTAGCACCACCCTAATTTTTACGAAATTTAATCATGAACAATATGTGTAGCATTGCGTGGATGGAAAACGTGGGGAGGGCCAGGACTGAATGGGTTAAAATTGGGAAAGGGGGAATACCATCCACTGGCACTACGCCGCTGGTCGTGAATGTATATTTGAGGTCGCGGAAATTCCTAAGGGCGGGGAAATGTGGCAAGAATATCATGAAAATAGTTGAATGGTTCTAGTTTTGTGATATCATGTTTGAAGTGTACCTGCCTGAATCATATTCACATCTGAAGGAATTTCGACGGCAAGGCAGCGAAAATCCATGCACAATTTAAATCCATGCACCAATTCCTTCATTTGGAGCATACTAACACAACGTTGATCCCCCAACAGAGACTGAACTGAGATTTTTGGATCATGAATGATGCTGTGGAAGGCTTTTTTGATATTGTGCTGAAATTTATGCTATGTATTTTTTGGAGACCTGCTCAAGTCTTTCAGGATGCCATGGAAAGAAGGAACTAATGTTTTCTGAGTAGATGGATCTCAATTAAACAGAAATTGCAGTAATTAATGGAACAGTAATTAAAATGAATATCTTGAAAAAAGTTAATGTTGTCACAAACCAAATGTTTGTAACCACGACAGAGTCTTGTTGGCTTGAGGCTTCAAAAGCCAATACACTACTACATCAGAAGGCAAATAAGTAGTACTAAATAGTAAGAGACATAAAGGAAGAAAATCTATTCAGTTCACTTTAATGCACATAAAATTTATTCTTTGAATGCAGAGATCAATAAAAACCAAAAAAAAACCAAATGGATGATGACATGACATGAAAATGCAAACGTCCTTTTAAGGCATGAAATCTCCCTACCTTCAGAGAGTCCTTCCCATTCAGTTAAATGCACTGGATGATCAAATATGTGGGAAAATTTTCCAGCAAATATCACAGAAAATGTTCAATGGTTGTCACCTGATAGGATCCCATCATGTGATCCTTCACATCTTTCCAGTCTCTCCCTGTCACTTAAAAATTTTTAGCAGATCCTGCTTATTCAGGCTTGAAGAGTCATGTCACAGCAAATCATATCCAGGGAGCAAGCAACACATGGCAATTCAAGTTTTATGATGGTCCTGCCCAACATCATGAATTCCACTTAAAACACTACAAATGTAAGCCTACACCATATGCATATGGGGTACTATACTGCAAATGGTACAAGAATACTTTGTAATACAATAATACAAGTACAAATCTTACTTTCCCTCCAATGAAAATCCTACTAGCCACATCACCAAAAAAAAAAAGGATAATCCAAAGCACCAATAAATCATTTTCTTATGCACCTTAGGCCTACATAAAAAAAAAAATTGTCATGAATTACTCTGCATTCAAACATGAAGCTACGAATTGGAACTGAATTTAATAGCTGATATTGCAGTAGAAATTGAGTATCATCATTAGATACCTTGCCAAAACTTGAGAGATCTGAAGTGAACCCTTATATTCAAATCCAAGGAAATGCTGACCATATTGCCATGTGAATCATGAAAGCTCACAGAAGCCTGAACAGAAAACGCTTACAAAGTACACCCAGAGATTAGAAGAGAATAATTAAAATTAGTATCAAATGTATTAAGAGGTGTCCATGAATAAAATGCATTGCAAATCAATATCATTCAACAGTTGCATTGCATAGAGGAAAATGAATAGGTCTCCATCTCAGATTACCTTCACATGGCATGCTTGTTCACACGTTTGAATCTGATCACCGTACTGGAAAACAACCTTCCAATCAGTTTCTTCGAGAACTTCAATAGACCGATTCCTTTCTCCACCAACAGCATAAAGGTTTCCCTGAAAGGAAATGAGTCCATGCCTCCACCTCTCCATGACCATGGAAGGGCACTCTCGCCATGTGTCCATCCTTGTATCATAAATGTGAACATCACGTCTAGTAGTTGCCCCACCAGAGCCACCAGTGACATAGAGTTCCCCATTGTGGAAAGCTATACCAGGGAAAGAACACCCAGTCCTCAGTGAAGGGTCCTCTTGCCAGTCTGCAAGAACCTGCCACTTCTTGCTCCTCACATCCAACCGTTCATACCTAAAGTCCTTTTGTGCACCTCCAATAAGGTGGAGGCACGAACCTTTGAGCACGGCAGTGGCTTTTGCACGTTCATGTTCCAGGTTGGGGAAGTTTACCCAGCGCTGTGATATGAAGTCAAACTTATGCACTCTGGTGGAAATTCCACCTTCTTGAATGATTCCTCCACACATGAAGAAACTTGTATCACTTGCAGCACATGAGGGAAATTGGACATCAACTGGGGATCGGGGTCCCGGATGCCAAATTTTCGCATCAACATCAAACCATTCCCAGTTTCCTCTTCCCACCATACACAACTGTCCTTGGACAGATAGAAATCCTCTGTCAAATCCAGGATCCTGAGATGTACTTTCATCATTATAGGGGCACACACCAAAACAACCCCAATTCTTTGTGTTAAGAGCATAGATCCAGGTCTCTCCTTCAAATTTTCCAAGAAACCAAAATCTGTTCCAGTGACGATAGACTTCAGTCCCACGAGACTTGGTTTTCTCCTTGGGGACGGTGTCACGAAGTGCCTTGTGATGAAAGTCCTTGGCTTCCATGATGAGAGAAAGGAATTTAGGGTCATCCTTGATAAGTGGATCTCCAAGAACCTTATTGTGAAGATAGGTGAGGGGAAGAAGTGGAAGACGAATCTTTTCCAATAGCTGCATCATGCAGATGTTCCTGTCAGAGTCAACATTAAGCCACATTTTCACTGCCTGATGGAGGGTTTTCTCAGATCTAACCTCCAAGTCATCCCGCCCCAATAATTCCCTGAGATACTGGAAGGAAATGTTCAAGAACTCTGGCATCCATATGATCTCCTGGAAATGATGAGAGATGTAGCGGTCAAGGTCATCCACTAGTTCTTTCATGGCAAGATTGTAGGCAACACTACGAATATGGAGGGCATTTCCCACATGCAAGAACTTTGTTCTCAGCTTCCTACATAGGATCTTACAGATATATTCGATTTGGAGGTACAGAGAATCATAGAGTGCAGTTAATGCCAGCTCTTCAGTGCTCACATCATATTCGGTGCCATGAATGAAGTCCCAAATGATTTCGAAGCCAGCCTTTGAGATCCCCTTGATCTCCACAACATTTTCTGATGACTCCTTCCATCCAGACAGGCACATTGATCGGAAGTAGGGTGACACGGCCACCAGGATAAGGCGGCTTCCAACAAATGTGGCATCTTCCACCTTCACTGTAATATCACAGCATTGTCCAGCCTGGATGGTCTCCAAGATCCTCTGGGATATGAACTGATAATCACGGCGTGTCTTCTGATCTTTGGAATTCACCTCCCCCTGTATCATTTCTTGTGACTGGAGTTCATCTTGAAATATTGTTACATCCATTCTGTTGCATACCCACCTGGGAATCAGAGTCACTTCAACCTGGGAGTGATAATGACAAGAAGATTTGATACTGTGCCTCATGAAACACAGCTGGCTAAGCTATCTTACTGTGAGGGTCCTCATGTTCAAGCTAAGTGCTAAGTTCTGGTGGCATAAACACACAAACACCATCTATTTGAACCTTATTGGCTTGATGGGAGTCCTTATAGAAGATGTAAACTCCAACAAATACCATCAACAAAAACCAAATTGGAAGGTGCACATAGGCACAATAACTACCAAAGCTATCAGGATAGCTGTAATGTAGCCTCACTAATGCTCCTATAAAGGTGGCTACATACATAAAATTATCTTGTATTTGCCACATCCCTGAATGTGCTTCAGAAATATGGGATCCTCATGAAGCAGGTAATATGCAGGTGCTAGAGAAATTGAAGAACAAGGTGACCTGGTTTATCCATAACAATTACTGTAGGGATATTGCTACATCCACCTCCTAGGTACAGCCCCTAAGATGGCAAACCCTTCTAACTAGATGAATGATTACCAGTAACAAGTGAGATGCGAAGGAATGCTTAAAAAGTGTGGGATTGGGAGGGGCATGCAAGAACTTTTCATTTCTTTATATTTTTTACGACTTAAAATATATTTTCCATGTAAGAAGGTGGATTGGGGCACCCTGACCACCTAGTGCCACTATTGACACATTTAAAGCATGCATTCACCAACATCAACATAACAGCCCACTGACTGCACCATACTGGGCCCAAGGAAGTCCAGCACACTATACCTTGCTTATTTATCTTTGTATGATTGTAGAGATAGGCACTCATATTGTGGGTAAGAAGACCATACAGGCATCATCTCTATAAAGTTTTCTGCATAGTAATTTGAGGCTGACCAGGTATTCTTTTTTCTGAGCATAGCATCCCAGACGCCTAACGTTAGATATCGCTCAAATTGGCCGACGACATTGATACATATGCCTAACGTTAGATACTCGCACGTGAACCTCACCTGCGAGCGCAGCTTCTCATCCTATATCGTTTGAGGACATACGATATAGGTTTGGTCAGACTGTAAAGGTATATGCTACCCGTTAAATGGTCGTCGTTATCTCGGCGTTTCAGCTCGCCACACCTAGCCTGGGCGGTAGGCCTGCGTACCGGCATAGAAACACGAAATGCAGGAGCAGGGGCGTCAGTCTCGTACAACGACGAGGGCCTGCACTGCACGGTGGGATTCGCTAAGAAAGCGTTGTCAGTGATCAATGACCTACGCCGGATACTTTCCTCAGAATCCAGACTCGCAACCCACCGAACCAACCCGACCCTGAAAAGGCTCAGGCCTCGATCCAGGCTAGAGAACACTGACGAGCAGCCATCAACACCACGAGGGCCCCCACGGCCCGCTCTTCACCTCTCCCTCCTTTACACGTGAGCATCCTCGAAGCATGCTTCCGTTCTCGACTGGCTGAATGAGAAAAAACGCCCAGGGTTCCCCACATTTTCTCCTCTCCCTCTTCGTTTCGATGGCACTTCCTCTCTTGGCGCCTCTTCCCACATGTGTGACGGACAGACGCTCCTCAGAGACAGCTTGCTTCACATGGATCGAATTTGGCACTTCTGTACTTCTTCCACTCTCAAGACTTCTCATTGAAGAAACGGGAAACGGCGTTCTCCTTACAAGAGGGAGTGGGAACTCCGTTCTCTTACTTATTGCAAAAACTTATTGCCGAGGCAGACTCCTGCAATTGAGAGTGCGCCTCATACGTTCTGCAAACGGGTTCTGCGCAGCCCGCGCTGATTGGCTGAGGGAGGCTAGAAACAATGTCACGTGCTCATGAACTTCTTACGGACTGTCCAAAGATACATTGTTTCCCCCGTCTGTATCTCGAAAACAGCCTTCTCCCCGTACACCTAGACAATGATATTAGTTTCCAAAAATCTCAAACTGACAAGATCTGTAGTCAAAGGTCAGTTCTAGTCTGTGGTACAAATGTCGGAGCAGAATGCCCAATTTTTGAGTCACGTGACTCGACCGGGACATCACGACAAGATTCCTAAATTTTCGGCAATAATCTTTGTCTGACCAAAACGTTTTTCAGTTCGTCGCCAATTGACGTCGACACGCTGCCGATTGACGTCACGTAGCTCGTCTCTGATTTCTTAAGGTGCGCGATGTTTTCTCTCGTCTCGGTTTGGAACCGTTTTTGTCGATCTTATCTTTGAGTATCTTTCGAACGGTCAGGATGTTAAGGATGACGTCATCCATTGATAGTCTAAGGCAGGGGTCGGGAACCTATGGCTCAGGAGCCGAATTTGGCTCATGAGTCATGGCTAAAAATCATGGTTGTTCCTCATTTTTCTCATGTATCAACGAAAGCACTTGTCTGTTGCCAATTTTAGGGAAAAATTCCGTTGTTTTGAAAATCTTGCGAGCTCTCAACCTCAATCTTAATATGGCTCACATGACCAAAAAGGTTCCCGACCCCTGGTCTAAGGCGACCAAGGCAGTCGGATTTTCGGTGTCCTTCGTTCGCCCGTGAATCCGCTTGTGCTCTTTTTTGACTAACGCGGGATATTTAAATCCGTAAGATTAAGGTTAATTATGTTTCTATTATTTTCTCAAGCTCACTTGGGAGAGTCTCCTCAGCGGCTCAAGCACCTGCCACTCATCTCTTACAACCGAGTCATCGCGAGAGAACTGCCTAGAACGATGGACCCAAACCCCGAAATGCAGAGATTTCTTATCTGTAAGCCCCTCCCTCCCCCATTCCGGGGCAGATTTCCCCCCCCCCCCCCCTCCTCCTCCTCCCCTCACACACACGCACACACACGCACACACACGCACATACACGCACATACACGCACATACACACACACTCTCTGGGCGGGTCTGCACGGCACCTTCCTAGCCAATCCCAATCTTCTTAGGACGTTGTGAACCACTTCGCCTACTCCGTGAGTTGCGAAAAATGGGCGGTCTTCTTTTCTCGAGTACGACTCCACGATTGGCTGGGAGGGGGTGTGACGTCAGCATGGAGGAAGACTCTACGCTGACGTCAATCCCCTTCTCGGCCAAGCACGGCTAGTCAGTGAGGGGGAGAACCGGGGAGAACTTGAAACAGCACGCTCCTCCTCTGAGTGCTCTGTAAAATTGGTCGAGGAAAGGAATGAAGACAAGTTGGATCTGGAGTTGGGGGTGCCAGAAGGTGGCTGAAAAGGAGAAGGCTCGTGTCCGTACCGTGACGCCATCTTACAGGTGGGAAGAGCAGGGCCGCCCAGAGGTTTCCAGGGGCCTGGGGCAAAACTAAACTGGAGACCCCTTGAGGCCCTTTGGAGGCCCCCTTTGGGGCCCCTTGATACGTGGGGCCCGGGGCAGATTGCCCCAATTGCCCCCCTCTGGGGGGCCCTGGGGAAGAGAGAATTTTCCCAGCAGCAGGTTCATGCAAGCCGCGCGGTCACCTCATTTCGAGCGAGGATTCACCGACTCGGACACCGGGAAGGGAAGTCCATCTCTTCGATGTCTCGGAGTTGGGTCTCAGGGGTGAGTGGGAATTCCTGCACGGTCCGGAGTTCTTCATACAAGGCGAAGACGGAATTCTAGTCAGTAGTATAAAAAGAGTAGGTTTTCCCCGAGGAGCTGGAGGAGTTCCTATCATTAGCCAATCGAGTACCAACATTTTCCATCCCTACTCGTGAGTATTCTCAATAAGTAGCTCTTGAATGTTTTTGCATGACGTTTGATTTAAAGTGAGGGAACTTTGGAACATGAAACATGGGAGTCACTTGATGCTCTTGGAACGGCTCCAGTGAGAATTGCATCTGCAAAAAGAAGCGGCTCCGAACCGAAAACGGTTTATAACTCGTCTTGGATGAAGCATGTCACAAGAACGTCTGGCAGGACTGGCCATCGGGAGGGAGGTCAGCAGGTCATTGGATTGCAAGGAAGTGATCGGTGGTGGCAAAGGTTCCGAACGCTAAATCTTTGGACAACCTGCACAGATTCCTCTCCTTTCCTTGCTGAATGAAAATGTAGTGATTTTCATTTTTTTTTTCCCCCAGTGTAACTTCGATGATCGAAAATGAAGTGAGGGGTCAATCTCCGGAACCCAGAGGTGGCCCAGTGTATTTCAGCATTTTCCTGCGCCGGGCCTGCACGATCCCAAGAATTTTGGATTATGGTTCATTGATCCTCGATCTGACGAAAGCCACAAGAAGAGAAAGCTTGAATGACGCTGGCAATGAGTGTCTCGACGTGAGAAACGGGATGTGTCAATCACATCTCTGGTTACGTTTACAACGAATTTGCAACTTCTGAAAAATCGTAGCCATTGGTAGATCACTCGGAATTATTTATTATTGATGAAGGACAAGCAGAATGACGATGATACGAGGAACTTTTTACAACTTTTTCTTCCCTCTCCCTCCTCCTCGACTACCTCCCAATCATCTCCGTAACTGCAAATGAAAGGTACAATAATTATTTCAAGCATAAGAGGGAATGAGCAAATGAGATTCGTTACCGGCTTACTAATTAGCACAGTGAAAATTTAGCACATCGACCAACCACGTAGCCACAACCTCTCACCTCGACCCAATCGCATCTCCAGAGGGGCGTAGAAAATAAGAATCCTCTCTGTGAGGTGTTTCGATTTTTACCGATACGATCTTTGGCCCATCGTGCAGAAGAATTTCGTTCTGTTGCAGCTTTAAAGATTCCAATGTACGTGGTGAACAGCATCACCTATGGAAAGGGAGATGCGAACGTTGGGATGAGAAAATTCTCAGAAGGTGATGGGAGATACTCGAATCTTCGTGAACTCACTGTAGGCAGGAGTATGCAGAGAAACGGAACCGAGTATAGTTCACACAGAACGAAGCAATGATAAAGGCGGTGCGGCTTCTGCTCTCCCGAATGGCCCCTGTCTCCAGGTCATCGGAGGGGTGAATGATAAAAATATTTCAGTTGGGGTGCACGAGCGGCTGGACGTTAGAGCCAGTTCTTAGGAGAAGGGATTCCGTCGCCTTCTTCCACTATGGGCTGCTTTGTGTCTCCCGAGGATACGATAATGTTGTTGAAACACCCGAGCATGAAGGAAAGGAGAGCTTTTCGTAGACTCGTCTCGTTCGGGGGGCGGTTGTATGCCATCGGGAGAAACGGGAACTAGCGTGGAAGTCTTCGACGGCAATGACCGGGCGGTGGTAAAACGGATAGTTTTCGAGTCGTGCGAGCAAGTCTGTTTGGCTTCATCTCTGCTTGTAATCGGAAACTGTTGCCTTTTAGGTTGCAGGAGCTGCGTTTTTTAAGTTTATTTTCTCTGCTGGTAAAGACATCATTCACTTAAATTGAATGGGCATGCATTGACTGTCAGATTAGCTGGCCAGCGCGCGGTGTGTGGATGTGGGTGTGTGCGTGTGTGTGTGTGGGGGGGGGGCCTCATTTTCTGCTTCAACGGTTGGCGATTGTATTTATTGTGGATGAACAGGAGAAAAACCAGGCTTACATGGAACTCATCAGGAGCTTAGTATCCCTTTTCGTCAATGCGTTGTACGCTAGCCTATACATTATCCCATGTAAGTTTCGGTTGTCTCTCTCCTATCCACGTAGAGGTGTGCAAAGGCTTTTGGAGAGTCAAATGACATGAAAATCAGGATTATCGGAGGATGAAAGAAACGCGAAAGGCAAAGCACCAACAGGAGCAGGAAAAGTGATTTGAGTCCTGCAGAATGGGGCACTCGAGTCATGCAATGTTTTCGGCTTTTCCTCCTTCCCGTTTCGGCTTCGTGTTCGGCATTCAGTCTTTTCACACGAAAGAAAGTCCCGGTGCCGACGAATAGCCTTGATGCCTCGAGGGGAATGACTGCATGCTTTCCTTTCAGACGAGTATTCCCGACGAAGAGCTCGAAAGGCAGAACTCGGAGCCGCTTTCGAAGGGGAAGAAAGCGGTAAAGGGAGGTTCTTTCTCTGCTTTGCAGGCGTGTGACGTGCTTGGCTTTGCCGATGTTGAAACCAGTCGGTCTTCAAGTTCCCCCGTTGCTTTGAAGGGTTTTCCACTGGGATATTTTTTCTTCACTCGAGCTGAATTTATGACGTCTAAGTTGGTCGATTCCGATGCTTAACCGATGAATAGGGAGAGAGCTCCATACTCGCAGGCGACAGCCTGGATAATCAAGTGCAGGGCCAGCACGAGCAAATGCGACATCGCACACCCCCCCCCCCCAACTCTCCCGGTAGATAGTGGGGTATTGAGGGGGGGGAAGCAGTCCAGGAGCCTGTTCCTCGCCTCTGTTATACTTAAACTTAAATCTAAATCTAAATCTAAAAGCCGTCTAAAAGCAAAAAGTCAATTCTTCGCCCTGACCCTTTAGACTAAGATTTAGCCTAAGATTTAGATTTGGTTTTAGATTTAAGTTTAGCAGAGGCGAGGAACGGGCCCCAGGATTTGGGCAGCGCCGTAGTGTAAGGGGGACCAGAGGGTACATGTGCCCCCCCCCCAGAATTTTTTATATTCACGCTAACCTTATGGTTTGGGATGAACACCGTAATCTCAGGGAAAAACAGTACTATTTTCAAAAATGTTTCATGGTGTAAGTTCTGAATGGATAACGGGGTTTTCTCAAAATAAATGCATCTCAATAAAAATAAAAATTTTGAAACGCGGAGAATGATATCCTTGTTAACAATATCATTAAAATTCCGATGATTATATTCCCAGACAATTTGTTGAAGGGACCTCATTCAGAGAAAAATCCACTCCAGTAAATGACTGGAACCAGCATTGAGGGGTTTGAAGCTTTATATTGCACCTTAAAAAAGTTGCACAATTATTTGATTTCATCTTCAACTACGAGGGCTAATCCCAAACTGGTGGGAAAAGCCACTAAAATCAAAATCAAAGACTGAAACGCATAGAGGGGAACATGCCAACACTGACTGCTTCATAGGAGCAACTGAATCCAAAATAATTCACTATTTGTCAGATCATTTTCCGAAGCCTCCCTTGCAAGAGGGTGAGCTCTCCTCCGTCTTGTCGGATGCTTCCCATTGTGATGGGGTCATGGCCTGATGGTAAAAAAAAAAACAGGCAAAGGAGAAACCTAAGTATGAGAATATGAGCAGTAGGACGTAGCGGTATACCGGTATTTTCATCATACCTCGGTATTCGGTTCTCATGATAATCATACCGACCCCCTTCTACATTTTTTCGGTATTATCGCCACGGTGTGAAAACCGTGGAATACCGTCACCACGGAATGGATACAGCTTCTCATCATACCGCCGCCACGGTGCCATACCTGAAGAGCCATTTCTAAAATTAAAATACTTTGTCAATTATATTTCCCATATCCTTTCACGGTGAGGCTCACTACCCGGGGAAAACCGAAGCCTTCCTATAAGTCACTGGAATGTATTTAATCCGGACTCAATGACCAAGATCCGTCATTTGAAAGTACACTTGCGCCTTGACTGTGCCCTCTGCTCGGTGAGCCTGGGCACTCGATACCAATATGAAACGTGCAGCCATGCATAATGATGAGATGCATTCTCTTCCATGCTGCTGCTTTTTTTCCGAGATCCATAATTTGAGTCCTCCCAGTAACATTAATCGCAGTATTATTCCTGGGCGCGCTAACCGAATCTATCCATTTGGATTCAAACGAACGAATCCCTCTCCTTCCGATCGAATGGCATGATACCATGCGCAATTGGTTCCACGACATCACCACAGAAAGCCCTCTTCGAGGGATTTTTTCTGAGTTCATAACTGAAGCAACCCCTCCCCCTTCCGCGCTCCTCGCAAGTATCGCCGGTATACCGCCACGGTGTACCTACCGAGAAATTTATCACATACCGCAACGCCTTAATGAGCAGCATGTGTGTTTGTAGGATTTGGCAAAAAAGCAAAGGAAAAGGAAAAAAAGGTGGGAATATTTGTTCCATGCCCTTAAAGTGCAACGTAGGGAGGCAATGCCAAGTGCCAAGTACCGTCTTTAAGACTTACTTGGATAGACAATGCATGTACTCCGCCAGCCACTTCCTCCTTCAGAATATCATAAACCAGCCTGTGCTTCTGAAAATGAAAGTGGAAACATTCTTTGCACAATCGACTTGTTTGTTCTCCACCTCATTTTGGAGGCGCTGAAACTTTTCTCCACCCCGAACAACTTTCGAATGAGAAGAATGGATTCACCTGGATAGGGGAGAGGTCAAGGAATTTGTCCGAGACAACCACAACCTTGAAGTGGGTCTCTGAGCCCTTGGGCACATTGTGCATGAATGATTCATTGATGACATTCAGATGGGATGGGAGGAGAGCAGAAGCGAGTTTGGTGCGGATGGTGTTTGCCACCTGTCCGCTCATTTTGCACAATGTGGAGCGGGTCAGTCCAAGTACATCTGGCACTGGGAAATGAATGAATACATGGTTGCATGGAGTTCCTCGGCAGTTATGGTTTTACAATTTCCAAACGATAGGCGTGATGGACATATTGTTTATAATGTCGGTTATTTTTTTTATAAATGCTAACTGTTGTAGAGGGTTTAACTATATATGCTCATGATGCAATGATAGCACTATGCACGATTGAGTAGCGGTTGCCAGACTCAAAAATGATCTGAGGAATAAGGGTTGTATGTCAAAACAACGTTGCTGCACTCTGATAATAAGCAGTTAAGCTTTCCAGGCCAATAAAACCGTATCTCCCCTACCTTCTTAACAAAAAAGATTGAGAGGTGACAGCTTGAAAAGCCAGATTTAAATATACTTGCTATACTAAAGAGATGTGTCAATGAATTGACTCTGATGCACCTTTGCTAGCAAAAATTTCCAACCAAGCATGACCCTCTGGAGAGAATTTCAGCAAGTACTTACATTTGATGGATATCGCTCTTCTAATGTGGAACATCTGCTGCAGAGGGAATCTCGCATAGGTCTTGAATCAGGAACTGCTTCAGAGTCTTTCAGTACTATGGACTTAACCTGCCAAAGGTTGTAGTACTTCTATTGTTGCAATCAGAAACAGCAAAGAACAAATAGGTCAATAACAGTGAAGCAATCATGAATGTTTTGAAAGCGGAGCGAAAAGAAAACCAATTCCAATCATTATTCTTGTAGGTCCAATCAATCAAAACTGATATAAGAGTCATCTGATCCGATCTTTGTTCACACCCTCATGCTGAAGGGCTTACAAGGCCCTTGGGCCAGAAGTACAGCAAAAATATTTGTCATGTCAACAGAGTCCTGCTGCTTTTTCCTATCTTACTGAACTCAAATAATGAAAAAATCTTACCTTCAAGGGGTTCTCATATCATGCCCTGACCATTATCATATGAGATAGTGACAGATCATGACATCAGAAAGATAATGACCATGACCATGAACATACAATGTTAACAGAGCCAAACGCTTTGGCTGTCTCCAGTCACCCTTCAAGGAGGAAACTTTCCTCAACTTTTTCTCATCACATCGATTTCATCCAAATAATTCCCCCTATACTGCTTGGCTGTGAGGATAATCTAATATACCTTACGTGCCATGGATGCTCTCACCATGAAGTGCCTTTAGAGTGCTGTAGATAGTAAACCTGTCTCAAACTGGCAAATTTACACCTTCAGCACTTTCACCTTCTAACATATCACCTATGACCTCACACTACAACGCAAAGTAGTAAAATATTCTCAAAATAATTTAAAATAATTTTCTGACCCTTATTTTCAGTGAGTGAGGTGGCAGAAATTTTGAAAAAATATATTCAAGCAGAATTACTTCCAAGGCTTTCCTTTCAGAAAGCCCCCCAAAACCAGGTGGGATTTTGGCAATATTCAAGGTGGACTTTCTTACTTTCTACCACATACTTGGTTCCCATTATTGAAAATGATTCTCATATATTAATAATGTTGGGCATAATGTGGCCTCAGACACTCCTACCTGATTTCAGACTTCATCAGTGGGCATCTTTTTGGTTTCAGAGAAAAAGTGGAAGTTTGGGTGGTGAGACCAGGGCAAACAGTCCCAAGCAGATCCTGGGAGTCAAGTATGGCGGCTGGTTCCATGTAGTGCAATGCACAATCTGAGGATGCCACAACTGAATTACTACTTCTATTAGTCACTACTAGGTTTTTAATGATGCCTTTATCTCAACCACCTGATCCCTGATAGAGGGGTATGTGAATATGTATTGAAAAAAAAAATTCTAACTCTCCTCCCACTGGAGCTATTTCCAAGAGACTTTCTCTGGATGTAAAAGGATACTTCCAACAGATCATCAAAATTTCTAACAAATGTATTTCTCCATATCAAGGACATGAACAACTAATATAAATAGGTTAAGTAGTGAATATGAACACGAGCTTGTGCTGGTATTGGAGTGGAGGACATGGCCAAGCATTTTCCTTGTTTCAACCAGGGTACATCAAACTTCTCTTCCATTGAATTTCTTTCTTTAGGCTTGACATTTCTTGAGGATAGTTTTTGATTTACGATATGCCAATTGTTGACAAATGAACCAATGAGGATAAAAATAAAAAGTTTTGCTCATTGTTAATTCATATATTCCCTCAGTCTTCATTTGAAAATGATGCAGGCAGGAAGACTTGGAATTCCAGAGATTGAGGCAATCAAATGGAATTGGAGCTCCCTGTTCATTTTCAATTTATCAATGTCTCATGCCTTTGCTTAGGCAATATCAATTCCTAAGAAATTTCACAAGTCCGTTAGGAACATACATGCATGATGCAAGTTTTGCAAAATTAACTAGGGGGCAAACAAGAGTTATTCCAAGCTCAAATTGTGAGCAACAGCCTCCAAGAAAAACTGATAGAAGTACAGCTGCATCCCCCCACCCCTCCAGATGTTGGTTCCAGTAATGTCTGGTTGTTTGGAGAACTCAAGAAGTTGCTTCATGGTATTCCCCTCCAAGGAAGTGTGATTTGGTAGTAATTTCAAAACACCCCAAAATGTTTCTTCAGAGCTACCTTGTGCATATGAAAAGATACCAGTCTTGCCTAGAGAAGCAGGGGAACTATAAAGGAAAACAAGTAAAGCAAATTAGAGTTACACAAAACATTTTTCTCTTTATTGGATTACTAAGGAGCCTTTTGACTGCCCCTCATATACCTTCATTTGCTAGAAACTTGGACACCAAGCAAAGGCATTCTAATCATGATTTGGTTCATGTTAGAGGCAAGGTTAAGGAATTTCAGAGCTAGGAAGGAAAGTGAAAATAAGGCTTGACCTGGATGTTTGAGAACTACTGTGAACACAGCAACAATCCCATTTGCTAATGCCATAATTCACCAGGATCACCCAAATTTTCATCTCTTGAGCTTGGCATTAGTTACAGAAGTGCACACACCCTTGTCTGTGAGGGTTTGAAGATTGCAAGGTGGACAAGATGAACCCACCATCTCCTGACAGTGAACGATTGAAATGAGTGCAAGTTGGCTGCCAATGGCTTCCGATGTTTGAACCCATTTATCCTGGCCCATTTCCATTTTGAATCTGGTAAATCTTTCCCTTCCTCCTTTGTAATATACAGGGTGAGACAAGAAAAAAGTAATTGAAAGTGTATATCTTATTTGTGTTATATATTATGTACATTAACACATTGGTGACCTGCCCCGGGGCCGGTCACCAACCGCTCGTGAGCATACTATGAGATTTCTTGGGGCCTGTCACCAATGTGTTAACATGATATAACACAGAGAAAAGTGGCATCAGCATGGCAGTGAGCATATTGAACGCATGATTTTGCACCATGGTGAAAATAATTATAAATGAATGAGTAATGTGCTGTAGTGTGTAATGTATAATATATATCACAAGCTGGGTTACCCGGCGTTGCCCGGGATATTTTTTAGGAGTAATATAGCTGTTGTTCTTTTATGTGTTTTTTTGTTAGTGCTTATTTGTCTAAGTCCGGCCAGACCGACGGGGACAGGAGCACTGCTCTGGCCATTTTACTTTTTTTTTTCTTATTTTTCAAAAGTTGTTCTAAATTAATTATTAACTCAAAGGGTGTTCCAGGCCAGCTAGATTTCTCAAGCATTGCAGTGAATGATTGAGA
>CAJPEV010003001.1:0-36075 GCA_905338385.1 Darwinula stevensoni | reverse complement strand
AGCTCTTGATTTCTTGGCATTTTTCGTGTCAGCCTTCTGGGAAAATGAGCTGGGGATTTTTTAACAACTTACTTTTGAATTTCACTTCCTCACTAATGATGCGTTAAAGTAGATTGCGTCGGAGAAAAGCAAGCAAGAATGTAAAATATTAGAATAAAATTGACAGTCTCTTGTAGAGAACATATGAGCTTCAACAATGTAAAAATGTCCTCTTGATCGGTGAATCGCAGTTGCGAAAGTGTTTACACCAGCGATCGATCGACCATTACAATGGAGAGAGCTGGAATGGAAAACTGAAAATACAAGCGGAAAAGGAAAAAGTACAAGAATGTCCTGAATAAAATGTCCTTATCCTTTCANAAACTGAAAATACAAGCGGAAAAGGAAAAAGTACAAGAATGTCCTGAATAAAATGTCCTTATCCTTTCAAAACCTGATGTTCAATAGAAGAATGAGCGAAAGGCCAAACGCCCCAAGTTCATGACATTCAATGAAACTGAAGAAATATACCTTATCGTGCTTTTTTTCCCATCCCAAAAATGTAATTCTAGACTTTCAAATACTTGAAAAACTGCATTCAGAAATTACATATGACGATCTTGCTTCTGACTTCATCTCGAAAGGGTGATGCAATACTTTTACTGGACCTGCCAGGGGTTTTTGGCATCGCTTTGCATACTAGGCATGTCCACATGTGCAGAAAGCAGTTGCGAAATACAGATCAAGAGAAAGTAATATGGGTGAAATATTATTTTTGAGCGATCGATTATGGAAGATTGAGCCAATACTTATCGCTCCTCGTTGAAGGCATGAAGAAGCGGAGCGTAATTGCCCCGTTTGTAAAGGGAAATTACCCACCGGGCGCGATGACAATAATGTGGGAATGGTGAGGGCACGACGTGAGAATTTAAGTATCGTATGCTTAGAAACGATTTAAAATCCTATGCAGGTTTGTGCAGAGCCAAGGTTCAGACCGAAATCCAACAACTGTCTTAGTCTATCTTCCCATGTATTAAGTTCATTGCAGAGTATGCGTTTTTGTTTTTATTCTTTTCCGTATTGCTACGAAGGGGTGCCAACGTCAGGAGACGGACCGCCTGCTGAGCACGGAGGAGAATGGAATCTTTCGGGGCCAGGACCCGTTCGGCCACGAACGACGGGAGGACAGTCTGCAAGGGCTCGAGACGACTCACCCGCGGCTCCGACGAGCGGAGGGACGACTGTTCATGCGATGCCCCGAATGCAAGCTGGACATCCTTCTCGAAAAGGGGGGGATGTGTCCTGTGTCCACCTTGAGGTGAGGATTTCTTTTTGGTAATGGCAGATCCACAAAAAAAAAATTGTAAACTGGTTTTTCCTTCCTATCCTGTAAATATAATTTCCCGTCCATGATCCAAATGCATGAGGCATTAACGCTGTCATTTCCTCGTGAGATTTTTCCAAGTGCCAACGTTACACTGAACAAAAACTCAGGGTCAAAAGTCTCGAAAAATGTGTCATTGATCTCCTGGGCGACACGAAATAATGAGTCGTGAGTCTTTCAAGTCTTATATTTGACACATTTTTACCGCAATTTTAGTCAAATTTAAATACGTCCAGCCTCGGACACGTTTCATCAAAAACCAATTTGCAAAAAATGACAGATTAGTACACAGGTTACTACGTACGATACCACAGTATAGAGATACTTATAATGTACAACTCGTACTTCCCTTTTAGTTTTCCCCTTTCACTAATTGAAGGTATACTCTACCCGTTATACTTCTACTGTTCGTGAAACTCCCTTTCTATGCAGTGCTTTTTAACGGAAGGAACGGAAGGGGATAATGCTATGAGTTAAACGTCATTTTCTGTATGCGGATTCCGAAGAAATGTGAATTAATTATTGAGTACAATCGGATGAAGGATATGGAAACAAAAAGGTTAAATTTCACTTTAGAATCAAAGTAAAGTATTAGAAGTGTAATGGACAAGGATAAACAATGATCAACCCCGCAAATCCGTTGCAGGAGCGTTCGTTTCTTTGCATTTGCCAAAAATATGCATAATCTTGGCATTCTAAAAGTGTTTTTTTTTCCTGAAATAAAGGCAACAGACGTTCAACACTTCAATGTCTGTTATTCCTCAATCTGCATAAACATTATCCACAATAACGCACGAGGTCGGGTTTGTTTTTATAATCAGATTTGATTAAAGGGCTTTTAACTTGGGAAACATTTATTTTTCCCAGAAAGAGGAGGCGTAGAGAAGCGGGAGGAGAACCGGATATAATATCCGCAAGCGAAGCAATGGGACTCACCGTAATGAGAGGAAGAAGAGGAGCAAAAAAAACGTCAAAAGAGTATGAGGAGGAGAATAGCAAAGACTCTGAAGATGAAAACTATGAGGGAGAATATGAGGAAGAGGAGCCGGAGGAGAAAGTTCCAGCTCCAGGAGGGAAAAAAGGTGGCAATTCAGCAAAAGAAGAGAAATTAGCAACAAGCACAAATGCAAGAGGAGGAGAAAAAGTTACAAGAGGGAATGCAGGAGCATCTACGACAGGAACTGCAGGAAGAACTACAGGCAGAGGAGAAAGGAAAGCTATTGAAGGAACTACACCAGTCCATGCTCCAGGAAATGCAGGGAAAACTGGGGGAGGTGGAGGAGAGGGAAAAACGGTTCAGGGAACTACACCAGTTCATGCTACAGGAAATGCAGGGAAAACTGGGGGAGGTGGAGGAGAGGGAAAAACGGTTCAGGGAACTACACCAGTTCATGCTACAGGAAATGCAGGGAAAACTGGGGGAGGGGGAGGTGGAGGAGAGGGAAAAACGGTTCAGGGAACTACACCAGTTCATGCTACAGGAAATGCAGGGAAAACTGGGGGAGGTGGAGGTGGAGGAGAGGGAAAAACGGTTCAGGGAACTACACCAGTTCATGCTACAGGAAATGCAGGGAAAACTGGGGGAAGTGGAGGTGGAGGAGAGGGAAAAACGGTTCAGGGAACTACACCAGTCCATGCTCCAGGTAATGTAGGGAAAACTGAGGGAAGTGGAGGAGACGGAAAAACGGTTCAGGGAACTACACCAGTTCATGCTTCAGGAAATGCAGGGAAACTTGGGGGAAGTGAAGGAGGAGCGGGAAAAACGGTTCAGGGAACTACACCAGTGAATGCTACAGGAAATGCAGGGAAAACTGGGGGAGGTGGAGGTGGAGGAGAGGGAAAAACAGTTCAGGGAACTACACCAGTGAATGCTACAGGAAATGCAGGGACAACGAGTGCAGGTGGAGGAGGAGGGGAGGGAAAAGCTGTTCAGGGAATTTCGAGCTCAACGCCAATGCATTTTGTTGAAAATGCAGGAGGAATTGAAGGAGTGTCATTCCTAAACTGGATTGCAATTGGGGAACATGTTGCTGGCGGAAGTTCAGGAAAAGGAGCTGGAGGAAATGTTACTGGAGGTGCAGGGGGTGGTGTTGGAGGACATACTGCTGGAGCAGGTTCAGGAGGAGGATCTGGAGGACATACTGCTGGAGCAGGTTCAGGAGGAGGATCTGGAGGACATACTGCTGGAGCAGGTTCAGGAGGAGGATCNTATCGCTCCTCGTTGAAGGCATGAAGAAGCGGAGCGTAATTGCCCCGTTTGTAAAGGGAAATTACCCACCGGGCGCGATGACAATAATGTGGGAATGGTGAGGGCACGACGTGAGAATTTAAGTATCGTATGCTTAGAAACGATTTAAAATCCTATGCAGGTTTGTGCAGAGCCAAGGTTCAGACTCTTTAGGTTGTTGACAGAATCAGATAGAAGGGTACATAATTCAAGTAACGTCTCATACGCAAAAACAAAAATAAGAAAAGGCATAACGATGCTTCCCCACGGTTGCAGTCCTCTGCCTGGCGGACGAGAGCACGGAGGAGAATGGAATCTTTCGGGGCCAGGACCCGTTCGGCCACGAACGACGGGAGGACAGTCTGCAAGGGCTCGAGACGACTCACCCGCGGCTCCGACGAGCGGAGGGACGACTGTTCATGCGATGCCCCGAATGCAAGCTGGACATCCTTCTCGAAAAGGGGGGGATGTGTCCTGTGTCCACCTTGAGGTGAGGATTTCTTTTTGGTAATGGCAGATCCACAAAAAAAAAATTGTAAACTGGTTTTTCCTTCCTATCCTGTAAATATAATTTCCCGTCCATGATCCAAATGCATGAGGCATTAACGCTGTCATTTCCTCGTGAGATTTTTCCAAGTGCCAACGTTACACTGAACAAAAACTCAGGGTCAAAAGTCTCGAAAAATGTGTCATTGATCTCCTGGGCGACACGAAATAATGAGTCGTGAGTCTTTCAAGTCTTATATTTGACACATTTTTACCGCAATTTTAGTCAAATTTAAATACGTCCAGCCTCGGACACGTTTCATCAAAAACCAATTTGCAAAAAATGACAGATATCATGTGTCCAATGATGCATGCTATGGTGTCATATCTCTATGAATATTACATGTTGAGCATGAAGGGAAAATCAAAAGGGGAAAGTGATTAACTTCCATATGAGATGGGCAATATGAAGATGACAATGTGAAACTCCCTTTCTATGCAGTGCTTTTTAACGGAAGGAACGGAATGGGATAATGCTATGAGTTAAACGTCATTTTCTGTGTGCGGATTCCGAAGAAATGTGAATTAATTATTGAGTACAATCGGATGAAGGATATGGAAACACAAAGGTTAAATTTCACTTTAGAATCAAAATAAAGTATTGGAAGTCTCATGGACGAGGATAAACAATGATCAACCCCGCAAATCCCTTGCAGGAGCATTCGTTTCTTTGCATTTGCCAAAAACATGCCTAATCTTGGTATTGGCATTCTAAAAGTGTTTTCTTTTCCGAAATGAAGGCAAAAGACGTTCAACACTTCAATCTCTGTTATTCCTCAATCTGCATTAAAATTAGCCACAATAACGTAGGGGTTTGGGCTTGTTTCTATAATCAGATTTGATTAAAGGGTTTTTAACTTGAGAAACATTCATTTTTCCCAGAAAGAGGAGGCGTAGAGAAGCGGGAGGAGAACCGGATATAATATCCGCAAGCGAAGCAATGGGACTCAGAGTAGTGAGAGGAAGAAGAGGAGCAAAAAAAACATCAAAAGAGTATGAGGAGGAGAATAGGAAAGACGCTGATGATGAAAACTATGAGGGAGAATATGAGGAAGAGGAGCCGGAGGAGAAAGTTCAAGCTCCAGGAGGGAAAAAAAGTGGCAATTCAGCAAAAGAAGAGAAATTAGCAACAAGCACAAATGCAAGAGGAGGAGAAAAAGTTACAGGAGGGAATGCAGGAGCATCTACGACAGGAACTGCAGGAAGAACTACAGGCAGAGGAGAAAGGAAAGCTGTTGAAGGAACTACACCAGTCCATGCTCCAGGAAATGCAGGGAAAACTGGGGGAGGTGGAGGAGAGGGAAAAACAGTTCAGGGAACTACACCAGTTCATGCTACAGGAAATGCAGGGAAAAGTGGGGGAGGTGGAGGTGGAGCAGAGGGAAAAACGGTTCAGGGAACTACACCAGTTCATGCTACAGGAAATGCAGGGAAAAGTGGGGGAGGTGGAGGTGGAGCAGAGGGAAAAACGGTTCAGGGAACTACACCAGTTCATGCTACAGGAAATGCAGGAAAAACTGGGGGAGGTGGAGGAGAGGGAAAAACGGTTCAGGGAACTACAACAGTGCATGCTTCAGGAAATGCAGGGAAACCTGGGGGAAGTGAAGGAGGAGAGGGAAAAACAGTTCAGGGAACTACACCAGTTCATGCTACAGGAAATGCAGGGAAAAGTGGGAGAGGTGGAGGTGGAGCAGAAGGAAAAACGGTTCAGGGAACTACACCAGTCCATGCTCCAGGTAATGTAGGGAAAACTGAGGGAAGTGGAGGAGACGGAAAAACGGTTCAGGGAACTACAACAGTGCATGCTTCAGGAAATGCAGGGAAAACTGGGGGAAGTGAAGGAGGAGAAGGAAAAACGGTTCAGGGAACTACACCAGTGAATGCTACAGGAAATGCAGGGACAACGAGGGCAGGTGGAGGAGGAGGGGAGGGAAAAGCTGTTCAGGGAACTACACCAATGCATTCTGTTGAAAATGCAGGAGGAATTGAAGGAGTGTCACTCCTAAACTGGATTGCATTCGAATTTGGGGGACATGCTGCTGGCGGAAGTTCAGGAAAAGGAGCTGGAGGAAATGTTACTGGAGGTGCAGGGGGTGGTGTTGGAGGACATACTGCTGGAGCAGGTTCAGGAGGAGGATCTGGAGGACATACTGCTGGAGCAGGTTCAGGAGGAGGATCTGGAGGACATTCGAGTGGAGGTGGCGCTAGAGGGGAGGGTGCTGGAGGAGATGTAGAAGGAAGTAAAGAAACTGGAAAGAAGAAAAGGCGTGGATCTGCCGGAAGAGCGAACCCGGGCTATTTCTTATTCTTGTCCCTTTTTCTTGTTGCAAAATTTCTGTAGCTGTAGTTCCCGTGTTGTTTCCCACCTCGTTACTTGAAGGGCACCCGAGGGCTAGCTTCATTTGTGATTATTGTGGGGGTGCTAAATATTTTTTTTTTCCTGTGCGTAATTCTTTTGTCGTCTAAAACATGTAGAAAACGAACAAACTTCATGATTCTGAATCCTGTACATATTGCCAATCGCACCCATCTCTAACCTCGGAATCCCATGAGCTTCAACACGATGAGAGAACGCCTGATGAATTATCCATTTCCCAGCTGGCACGAAAGCCCCAGTCATCCACGCGAACCAATCCCAAGGCACGACTGCACGTTTCTCCAGGCAGTTCCCATTTTGCTGGATCCCTCTCTCCCCAACTGCTTCTGATCGTGCTTCAATTGTATATATATTGACTCCAGCCAAATCATATAATCATGGCTTTTGGTTTCTTTTGGGTGGCACAAATATGCATCTTATTCATTCATTGCATTTCCGTTGATTTCTCTTGGGATCATGATTCTATACTTTCCTTGAACGATAAATCCGGGTTGTCATGAAAATATATGGAATGAAGTTTCTCTGGCCCACGAAGAGTCCTATCTGCAATTTTTCTGTACGATTCCCCCTCGAAATGCATGCAATTCGTGTCCATGTGTAAAAAATATGTTATTTTGCGCTGAAACTCATTCGTCGACCCGTCTTTGACTCCCACAATGGAAGAAACGAAACCCATTAATTCCGCATGATTCAGATATGAGAAACATTTCCGACGCCAGAACCACCTTTCCCTCAGAAAGGTGGCAAAATAGGTCCAAACAGCTGAAACTCTTCCCAAAGAAATAATCACGATGTCAAATAACAAGGAGTTAAGTGACCAATGAGAAAAATATATTAGTCTTCCCGTTTAAACATTCTACATTTGCACTTAAGGGAAGTGGCATTTCCGACTGCATCCTAAATTTTTAACATTTTAATTTTCACGATTGCAATTTTTTTTGGCAATGTGCATTCTTATCGCGATATACGACATGCAAGGTCTGCTAAAGGAAATGAAGTGATTTTAATCTAAAATAACGTAAAACAGCTTTTTTTTAATCAATACGTTGCATGAACTAAAAATCAGTAGGTCTGAAAGATTTTAAGTTCTCCTTCATAATGGAAAATAATGTCTTTCATTGGTATTGTAAGACAAATATGGAAAAATGAAGGTCAAAAAGCGACATGAAGGAAAGTCAAATGTATTGTTGGGCTAGTTGTCGGTTTTTAGGGAAAAGCATTTTCCACATTAAGGAAACCCAAGTGCGAGAGATGCACAAGGTATACATATGTTATGTATACCTTGTGTATGTATACAAGGTATACCATACACATGTTATGGAGAATGCCTTTTCGTTGCATTTTCACAAGGTGCGGCTTCAGTTGCATTTGCATATGTTGCTCCTTTTGCAATTAATATAATTTGGTAATTACCGATATGTCAGGTTCAGTCATAGGAATATGCTAGCACCGACCATTTGGGGCCAGGTTTCACATATGAGAAAACTGAGAGGAATATATGGGGCTCTTCTTAAATCTCAACAGGTGTCCTTCTTTCTACATTTCATTGCGCAGCTGGTACTGTGCGATTCGATTGACCCCAGCAATAAACATTCTCAATTAAATGAAAAAAAATTTCTGAGGCGAAAAGTCATTTATTCACCGACTAACTTCACTGCAGCGAAGCTGCATGGTGGTAGGTATAGGAATTCTAATTGGGACTGAAGAGCTAAAAACGGCTTATTATAATTAATAATAATTAATGTTATCTTCTTGGTGTACGCTAACCTGGATTTGGGCGTTGAACACTTTTACGTCGTTTTTCCGATTCTGCATTCCCCAGTACAATACGAACGAAACGATGTGTCAGTCCTTTGGGCATCCATTGGACGTCCAGCAATGGAACCTTCAAGGACAACTTCTTATGGTCTTCCATTGGATGTCCTTGGATGGAATCCCCTCCCCGTTGAGGCCTTTCGTCTGACCTGACCTCTAGCAGTTCATTCAAGGAATACGAAGTTCCCATAATATGAGAGAGGCTCATCCCGAAGCTGTGTGTCTCCCGATTGCCAAAATGCCAACAAATTGTTCTGCGTTAGCGTTCATCCTCTACTCGACAATTTCCCACGTACAAGACGGAGGAATTAAGTCTTCTAATTAATTCATTTGTTGAGAGACGTAACAGCTCAAGGAGATTCCTGGCAATTCTTGCACACTGCATGGTGAGAGTGTGGTTCCCCTTGTCAGGTAACTCTGTTCCTTCCCTATATGAATCATGCTGCCCATGGCGACGGGGAAAATGATGTCTTGCTGAAGAGGTAAGGATGGGAAGTGGAGAGATTCGGCTCGATAATAATTCACTTTCCATCCAAATATTACTCTCCTTCTTCCTCCAAGGAACATGAGAGGGCGAGGTTGTCAATTGGCAGAAAATACTCCTTTCCTAAACCATGAATATTCATGAGCATGCAAATTTACGCAACATAGCTACCTGAGGATTACTTTCCCTGCACCCATCAATGGTCATCCAAAAGCTTTCCCAAAGGGAATCTCCAATGGAACCTAAGAGACCAATAGTCCGTCCAATGGACATATCCAAGGATTTTCCTAGGACGAGACATTTAGTCATTCAGGGGATCTCCGAGGATATACATTATATATATTCAATTGTCCATGAGGGTAGGTCCGATGGATTTATTTTGCATGAAAATTGCTACTTGGGTCGACAATATAACAATAACAATTCAACGCTGTTGACTTAAGATAAATTAGGTAAATGAGCTCATTTAGCTGTATTTAGCTCATATTTTGCCTTTTTTAAACGATTCTTCATGAAACATTTGAGAACAGATCAACGACAGGGTGACCAACAGATTATCGCAAAGACTCGAACGGAAAATGTGTTGAGATGGTTCAAAGCCAAATCAGACTCCAAACAATGTTAATCTACAACTAATTTTTCACTGGATTTCACGATTTTAAATTGAGTTCATCGAAGGGAATCATCCGGTTCTGATTTGGAAACTTCCTAGAATGTACAGTATTACAAATCTCATAATTTTACATTACGTTCAAGCTAGTGCCTGATGTTGGGATAAAGAGCAACTTTCCTTCCAATTTTGAAAATAAATTTCCTATATTCCCCAGTTTCAGCTGTGCTCGAGGGAATTTATTCCGCAAATATTGCGTTCATTGGCTGTGTTAAAGGATGGCTTGGAGACGGGGGACTCCACAGCACAGAGTCTACGATTTGATAGGAATCTCTCTGCATTTTTCCCTTCTCTACTTTTTATGCTCTAAACACGTTATGATATCCAGGCCTTACCTTCTCACTTCAGATCTCAAGACACTGCACAGTCGAGGATACTGTTACGAAGACACAGCATAAACAAAAAATATGTTAACCTGGTTAAAGAGTAAGATACTTTTGCAAGATTTCGTTGTTCATGCTTTTTCCCCGACTTTATTTCAGAAATATTTTCATTCTCTAACTAAGGAAGCCCAGATGCCCACGAGAACAAATTTTAAATAATCTATCTCGGCAAACCCATCCACAAAGGGAAGTGAAAGAACTACCCTCAGGGCTGGATAGTGAAGGAACGGGGGAGTTTCATTCATTCGGGAGATCGGTGAGGTAACAAAAGGGAGGGAAAGAGGCAATCGGGTTGCTGCTCTGCCTTTTCGTCCAAATCGGATAAACAGAACAAAAAGGATGAGAAGAGGAAGAATAATAGTAGAATCAGTTATCTCTTTGGCACCTTGGAGAAGCTTAATTACTGGGAGTCCAATCCAAATGCTCGGCAGGAATTGGTGGAGGTGCCCGGGTTGGGTCTATTTGCAAGGAGGCGTTTGACAGGTGGGGTGCGGATGATGCAGACCAAAATGAAAAGTGCATGCCTGGTATTGAGTCGGGGGAGGCAGCACATATGAGGTTAGCTTTTGGAGCATGAGAACTTTTGTTTCTTTCTTTGTTCCGTTTCTCAACGGTAAGCCTGGCGAGGAACCTGCATGTACTCCGATGAAACATTGAGTCGCCTAGCGACAAAAATTACTCATAAGCGAGCGATTGGAAGCGAATGGAACGAATTCAAGCATTCCGTGGGATTCCTCATTCATTTTCAGCTGCAGCTGAGGATCTTTTGCAGCCTTTTCTTCTCCGTGTAGGAAGCAAAGAACTGAATCTTCTTGGTTTCCATCGGTGGCGTGACCATCCGCCCGCACCTGAATCATATTCCGATGAGAGAGGAAGTCTAGATCCACATTCTCCATTCTAGCAATTCATTCTCGTCAATAATTCAATTCAAAAAGTGCGAACTGAAGTCGTGTCCATAATAATTTCTCACTCGGATCATGCAACTGAATCGATCGAGTCGGATAACGATTAAATACGGCGCAGAGGAGGAGAGCGATTCTCATCGACCCGTGGCTGTGGCGGATGCGGATGGAGCGAAGGCGCTCGCCCGGGCCGGGAACCGAAGGCCTCCTCAGTCGCGTGCTCCTTTTACTCGAGTGAAGCGCCTGTCCAGCGTCGTAGCGGGTTTGGAGAAATTTCTGAAGCAGTTTTGAAAGGTTACTTCTGTCTTCACATTTTTCACTCTTTCTACGTAGTGGCGAAATACCTTTTCTTTATTAATATTCTTGCCTTTTTGTTTGAAGTATTGCCTGCGTGAGCGTCAACATATTCGTCTTCAAAAAGGTACATTTCCTAAGTGATTCTGACGGTCTTTGAGCGGAAGTAGGTCCTTCATTACTTGAATAGAAAGTATTTGAAATCATTCCTGTTAGAGCTAATGAAACTGCAAACTGTGCAGATTCCGTCGCTTTCGTGATTTCCTCTCGAGTGACACGTCCTTGAATAGAAGCGGCCTTGTTCTGAGAGTTTCCATAGAATAGAAGGGAAGATGCAGCTGAAGCATATCGCACATACAGTTACTGATGTCATCCTCTCAGTGTCTGGCTTACTTTCGAAGGATCTTAAATTCATGATTTGAAGGCCCGGCAAATCCATGTGGCCCAATCTCTGAACATGGCTTTCCGAATGAATTTTTGGCTTGAGGCTTTCTTGCTTGCAGGTAGACTGACGGACGCGAATCGAGAAGGAAAAAGAAAAGAACTCGCCGAGAGCTAACGTTAGGGTCTGATTGTATCGATTCCGAGGTGAGTGTATAGATTGAGACCAAGTCACACCAGTTAAAACTGAGTTCATGCGTTTCGCCCTGTTGCCTTTGACATCGACAAACATCGACTTGTCAACTATGTTCACCTATGGTCATAATTTATAGTGATCTAGTGACGCGTTACATTGACCTATCGCGGATTCTGTTCAGGTTGTCGTGGGGAGAGGGGGGGTGAGTGCAATGAGCCTCATACAGGGTGTTCAAAAAGTGGCGCAACCCATCGAAGAACATACTTTTGTTGGCAAATGCTGAAGTGAGCAATTTACAAAGGGCTAAAAAAAATGGAATCTACCTAATGTGACTCACCGTCGCACTCCTGATGAACTGCAGTCATGAGCGCTCCGAAGATCATACATGCGATCGGACCTTTTGAGACTTTTCGGATGGGTCCTCGCGAAGATCCACATGATGAAACTTCCCTAAGGATTAATCCCCCTGTGAATCCTGTGAAACTCAGCATGGCTATCTGCTTAGAATTGAAGGTGTGGAAAAACAGCTAAGGTGTTTTTCCTCTCAGACATAAAAAGTTAGCTGATGCATTCCTGATATTTTCTACTTGAGGAATTATAGTACTCCCTCTGTCCAGAAATGATTGTCCTGTTTCCCATTTTTATTTGTCCAGAAATGATTGTCCTGTTTCTGGTTTTCGACTCTTAACTAAAGAAGAACGCGCCTGATGGATTGGCAGACACTTCGACTGACGACTCTTGGTGACTATAGATTTTGTAGTTAGTTGTTGATGAGCCCAATAAAAGAACTGGACTCACTTGGTGGCTCAACAGGGACACACTTCTCCATGTCATAAGTAACCTTTGTCCCACCATTGTGGCAATAGTATTCACCCTGCATTGACATGCGGTGAAGCGAAGCCAATGAATTTGTTTCTCAATAAAGATCTTGTAAGGGAGTTAAGGGTTTATTTAAAGGGACTCTTGAGCAGATTTTACAACATCCATAGGGCACGGCAAATTAAGCGGTAGGCGGCCCAAACGCGTAAGTTTGTCCTTTCCGACCCACGACCCATACTTCAGGTTTCCATCGTGGCTATAGCAACGTCTTTCTTTTGTCGCGTATACCCGACAAAAGAAAGTCGTATATCGCGCGCCGCTGGTCGTTGGTAAGGTTTTTTTTGGTCGCCAGGGATTCGGTCTCCATGAGGTTTTCTGTTGGTTGCTGCGGTTGATCAATCGAGGGCACGGGCTACGGGGATGTAATGTGCTGTAGTGACTCTCCTCCACAAGGTGCTGAAGCGAGAATTTCCATTGATGTAATTTTGGACTAATCGGTGTGGTTCAAAAACTCTTACAAATAAGAATTTTTCGGCTCCCAAAACTGCACCTTAAAAGGAGTCCAAATGCTCAAATCTATATGAGCTATAGAGGACACCGAAGACTATTTTGTTACATAAGCAGCATTTATTAATGCCCCAAGCCAGCCTTAATTTTCAAGAAAAAGTGAAACAGGACAATCATTTCTGGACAGAGGGAGTATGAGAAAGCAGAACAAGCGTTGATTCTCCTTAATCCTAAGCATTGAATTCCTCTGGTCATAATTCATAATTCACAATCGTCCATATGTTGTGCCGATAGAAGTGGGTCTCCAAAGACCATTTGTCTTTTCTGGGTCTCCAGGTTCCCTCGTCCATTCATTGTCGCAATATGTCGTGGAAGTTCCGCGCATGAAACTATATTCTTTTCCCCACGTTATTTCTCTAGATCCTCGAATGCTCCAGATGCTCCGAAAAAAATTGTAGCATACGGAATGGTCTCGTAGTAATTGGCATGGTCCTATTTCATGCCTATGGATAATCTTGACACGCAGTAGTGGGAGCATTCGAGACAAGTCACATGGAATTGGGTCGGTCGGGTCAGGTTCGCTGACCAGACTGACCCTATTCCCTAACACACGAAACGTTCGCTGACCCGACTGACCCTATTCCCTAACACACAAAACGTTCGCTGACCCGACTGACCCAATTCCCTAACACATGAAACGTTCGCTGACCCGACTGACCCTATTCCCTAACACACAAAACGTTCGCTGACCCGACTGACCCTATTCCCTAACACATGAAACGTTCGCTGACCCGACTGACCCTATTCCCTAACACACAAAACGTTCGCTGACCCGACTCACGGCCGGCTCGACCCAGCCCATGTTTATGAATGCTCGACTTTTCAGCTCCCACGTGGAAGTGGAACACCGCGATTGATTTCTCCTCCCGATTTGGCCTCGTTGGTGAGAGAGGCGATGTCCGAATGGCCTAATTACTTGGAATTTTAGGGAGTCCAGTTCCTTTCCGAATATTGCGGTATGGATCATACGAAACGCTTCGGGATTGAGTAAATAACTTTTTGATCAAAGTTCTTATGAGTAGATATTTTGCACAATCTTTCCGGGTTACGTACATGTGGCGTTACGTTAGGGCACATGCTGCGTCGAATAAGACCTTCCTGTTTCTTCTTGCGAGATATGTGACTGGTACCAAGACCTGTTTTTGCTGGGGTGACATGGTTATCTGCCATTCCCATAGGTACTATGGGAAAATGGCAGATGTTGCAATAGGTATGTCTTTTTATCATTCCGTCTGTCCGCAATACCCATAGTAGGTCGGAGTGCCAGTCTACCGCTAAAACATCCATTTCTGTTCCAACCCTCAACGGTTACATATTGGACTATAGGAGAGAGGGGCTGCTTGTGACCGCGTAGTCAGGTTTGCTGGGTGTACGCGCGAAATGCCGCAGTTAGCATCTTACATTCAGACTCTCTTCTCATTTCACGAACCATCGAGAACTTGTGGCCTTTTCGTATAGACTTAAGCCGCACCAATGACAGCTAGTATGTATCAATATTTCAAGGTTGGATTGTTGGAATGCGGTGACATCATTCCGAAGGAATCGGGGTCATCTATACCTGGCCTGGTACCCTCTAATTCTCGATTGTCCTCGCCGTTGAGGACAATTCCAACGATCCACTTTGGAATCGTTTTCAAGAAAACCACATAGAGGAAATGGGAAATTTTAGGAGAGCCATTTCGGCTTCAATCATCTCGTGCCATTATGTACATCTGAACTCATGTATTGCCCTTCCTCATCATTGCAGGACGATGAGCTACCTCTTGAAGCTGGTCACGCTTTCCTGCATGCTCTGGAACGGATCTGCCACCAACCTCCCTGTGTATTGGGCCGTTCACCCCAGGCAACGATACGAGGTGTCAGAGAGCATCCCGGTTCTCGACCTGGGGGAATGCAACGCCCGCTGCGAAAACGACGCGTCCCATCAGTGCCTCGCCTTCAACTTCAGGGAGTCAGATAGCGCTTGCGAGCTGTTGACTGGGGGGAGCAGCCAGCTCATCCCAGCGGAGGGATTCCAGGCGTACTCGCGATGTGAGTGGCCTGGGTCGTCCCGCGGAGGTTTGGGGGATTGTATTTTTTTGCACGTTTTTCGTTATGCTTCGAGGGAAGGTTTCTGGTCTGTTTTTCTTCTGAGACGTTACATCCTTGCCTCATTTGAACTTAATAATACCATAATCAACAAGTCGCAAAGTTTGTGCAAATATTCCAGCAAATAAGAAAACAAGTTGTGAGATGGGGAAATCTTTCTCAGTAGAAATCCATTTCGAAGCAAGGAATGGTTTTCGTTAGAAATCACAAAAAGTATTATGAGCTGTAAAGCAAGACTGGCGCTCTCCAGATCCTAAAATTCCGGCTTCGAAAATGTTAGTATCAGTGTTCAATGAAACTTCCTTGAATTTTAAAGAATGAATATTGAAACTGTGGCTTAAATGAACTTTTAAAGAATGTCTGAAGTCAAATTAAGCAAACTTCCCGCAGAACTTTCATCCACCAGCATCCTATTGCCTTTTGTCTTGCATAATATATCATTGTAAGCACCAAGTCTACGATGTTGCGAAGAAAAGTGGTCGATGGCAAAAGGTCGATGAATTCCGTGGCGAGGAAATATTGCTCGCAGAATATGCAATCGTAGTGAGTGGATGGGCGAACTTCGCGACGTAACGATGGGAAGACGGATACTACGGTGGAATGCACACAGTTGACGCAGACGCTTGGGAATCGTAGAGAACGGCAAGTGTCGGTAAGGTCCGCATCGATTTGTCGATGTTGAGACCATCCAGGACACCTCCGAGATTTTTCTTTGTTTTAACTCTGTCGAGTTATAGATATTAATTGAGGCTCACATATATTCTTGATAACTCCGCTCATGGAACGTCCACCCCTAAGCGGTTCTAAACCAGGCGGATGTCCTTTTACGAGTAAATTACCTGTTGGAAGGATGCCTACCAGGTTCAAAATCCATTTGGGAGGAGGAGGAGGAGGAGGGGGAATAAATCTACTTGGCATACACGAACGCAAATTGACCAGGAAGTTCTATGTCGGGTGGGACATCCACCTAGTTCCGAGTCCATATCCTATCCACCTTGGCGAATAAGTTTAGTAAGAGTCCTTCTATTTAAAATATAAGACATATGGAGTATTTATCAAATCATCGCTCGTCTGCGACTTGGTTTTCTCGCTGAAAATTGTATGATTGTTGTGTAATGACCAAAGAACTGCACTTTCTTGTGCCTATGTGACGAACTCAGTCCTGTGCGTGACGGACTACCCGACGATCGACTATGCTGAGGTGAAGTTCGAGGATTGGGATGGCGTGTACCCAGCCCAACAAGGGGCGAGTGTCCTCTTCGCCTGCGGCACGAACTTCACTGATGGATCCACTGAGCACAGGGCCTCGTGCTCTTGCAATCTGCCGGATGTCTGGTGCACGACGTTCGTGAACTCTGCGACTGATCTCTGCAAACCTTAAGGCGAGAATTCGATAAGTTAACGCCGGGCTGTGGCAGGTACTTCCTCGCGGCTGAAAGAAAGGACGTCACTCTACTTTTTAGGGTCAGGTATTTTTCATCGCTACAGTACGCTTTGAGGGAGATGCTCACCAGGCATCAACAATGCTAACTGAAGAAGTAATAACTGTCGATGAGATAACGAAGTACTAAGCGAATCATGAAATTTAAATTCGATCCCCCCAATCCCGTCCCAGGGAATAAAACCAGCCAAATATCGCTACGTCGATGAGTTTCGCTAAATCCGTCATCATTCACGGGAACTCGACTTAAAGGCTTAATAAATAGCTGGTCGTAAGCCATCGTTTTTACTCGGTCGGCCGACCTGTCCCAGTTAAAACTGAATCTTTTTCATTGTTCGACTTGGATTTTCCATTCGATTCCAACGTCCATGACTCAAGAATGAATTTAAATACTAGTGATGGATTTCGATATGTGGCACTGTAAACCCAAAGATACCTGCTTGTGTGCCTTGATATGCAAAGGCCTTTTCTACAACACATTCCTTCACTTTGCAGAGAGGAGGGAGAGGAGCAAAAGGAGCAAGAGGAGCAAGAGTAGTAAGAGGAGCAAGAGGAGCATTTTCTTCTCCATATGGCGGTGTGAATGTGCTTCTAGAAAGTTGATTTTTGTGTGAACACAATTGAGTGACTAGAATTTCTCCAATGTTTGTGTTTCTGGGATCTCCCGCACATATTTGTCAACCCTGAAGTTCTTCGGGATACTGTCACCTTTCATCCGTTCAACTGTCACCTCTCACCCGTTCAACTGTCACCTCTCACCCGTTCATGTTGTAGATTCCTCACGTGCCTTTGGATTCAGTTTGCAAAGAATTTTGTTTGGGACTGCGAACCCCGCACAAATCACATTGCGAATCTCCGATGGGGTTTCTTGCGGACAGCAAGATCTATGTCTAAAATCTCTATGGAGTTAATCTATTTATAATCGTGACGTGACACAACTTCGAGTTACTTCACATTGCCACCAACGGGAGGCTAACAACTTTAAACGGAACTTACGTTGCTTCAACGTTCAAAATTTCTCCTTAGAAAATTTTTCTTTCATGCAGTTTCATGCCACAATAAAAAAAAGCTATCATTTTTGGTAAGATGTCAATCTGATTGGAAGTTGCTAATTTTTTTAATTAAATTTGGTAGACACATAGGGTGACTCAATTAGGGTTTGTATGTCAAGTTTCAAATAAAAATTCCAAAACATGTGAGATTGGCATTTGATTTACACTTCATCGCCAAAAAAGTAAGTGCTCGTTTTTTCTTTCAACTTAACATTTTTCCCAACTGACAAAAACAAACAAGCAAACAAACAGAACACAAACGCATGCACAATTTCGAAACACGAAAATTCAGAATTTCGACGTTCATTTCAACTGAAAAGGTGCTCAACGTGCCCTCCATTCCGCTGCACACTAGCCTCCACTTTCGGCCACCACATATGAATATGAATGATCAACAAACCATTAAGGAATTGCCTCCCAATCTTCCTTGGCAGCATAATGAAGTTCATTTAATCGGACCTCGCTTTCATCCCAGTTCATCCCGATGTTTTCGACAGCGCATTTTGTTGTTAGTCATCAGAAAATAATTACAGTTATTATAATTTTAGAGTCAGAGAGATGAAATCTGGTATACAAACTCTAATTGTGTCAACCTACAAGTCTACTAATTTTAATTAAACTGGCAGCCTACATGGAAATTGACGACTCACTAAGAATGGCAGCTTTGTTTTTTTGGGCCCACCATGCATATATAGACGATCGTGAATGAATGAGTGAGTGAATGAGTGAGTGAGTGAATGAGTGAGCGAATGAGTGAGTGAATGAGTGAGTGAGTGAGTGACGCTGATTCTAACCTAGATAAGTTAGAAATGTGAAAGTAAAGAAGTACCTATTGGGATGCAATTACAGAAATTACATGTACATACCCTGTGGGCACCCATTTTAGGGGGAAGTGTTTCCAAATGAATATGTTTGCTTTGGTCAAACGGAGAGACATGGAAAGCTGAAAATTGGCATAAACATTCCGGCGTCGACACTCAGTTCAGGAAGTGCGTCTATTTTCAGATGCATCCCCTGGGGTCATTTTGTTGGAGGTTGACGTTTTGAAATGATTTTTTTTTTGTCCTAGCGAATTAGGCAGACTAAAGAAGGTGAAAATTAGGAAAGGTATATATATATTACGTGAAGTTGAGTTCAGGAAAAATTCATATTTTGTGGTGCATCCCCTCAGGGCATAGCGTTTGGGTGGGTTGCATTTTTAAATATGTTTTAGCTCCAGCGAAAAGGGCAAACGCATAAGGTTGAATCGTAGTGGGCATGTAGTTCTCCAGGTACAGATTTCAGTAAAAATAGTACTTTTTTTGGTAAAATCTCTCAGGGGCCCTTTTTTTTTGGAAGAGGCGAATTTTCCAAGTAACCGGATAAACAACCGGGGAGCGAAAGCATGTTATAACTTGGAATAGAAGTACCGGGTGGATAATTGATAACATGAAAATCCTGCTTTGAAAATAAGCTCCCCTCGCGGTAGATTATGGAAAGGAAGTATTTAATTAATTAATTTCCGCTCCAACAAAATGGGGCCCATGAAGAAGTTTGGCGTTATGCACACAAGAAATAATCGGATTAATGATTCCGAAAAAAAATCTTGGTAAGATTCTGCAACTTCTAAATTTAATGAATGATTTAATTACTCTCCTACATAATAGAGCCCCGAAACATTTTCCCAAACATTTTGGAACGTGTTTCAATTGTTGGCCACTAGAAATTGATTTAGGCTATCGCTGTGCGTCTTTGTGGGCTGACTAATTAATCAAATGAGCACATTCCTGCAAAGTTATAACAATATCCATTCGTTCGTTCTCGAAATGCAGGAGATTTTTTCAGAGCGTACCAGCAGTAAGGAAGTGCGGCCAAAACTGTTCGGGCGAATTCGTCCTAATTCAGTATCGTGCCTCATACCGGATGGCTGACACGATGACCAAGACACCTGCGTTAATCTTTCCCGTTTGACACTCGGATGAGGTGCTCGAAGTGTCTGCCGTGCCATTCTGTGGACAGGCACGTGCCATTCTGTGGACAGGCACGTGCCATTCTGTGGACAGGCACGTGCCATTCTGTGGACAGGCACGTGCCATTCTGTGGACAGGCACGTGCCATTCATCGAAACCCTTACTTCGAATAAGCTGCTGCATCTCCGAAATGAATGGATGGATTTTGATACAACTTTGCGTGCATTTGCTCATTTGATGTGCGAGTCAGCCCTCAAAAGCGCAAGCGATAGTCTGAACCAATTACGAGAAGCTACACATTTGAAAAGGTTCCCAATTTTTTTGGACAGTGTACACATGTTGAGGATTCATTAATTTCACTTATGGATACTTTGAAAATCAGGGTTGTTTTCCACTCAGAACAAGGCCGAAGAATATCACATGTTTACCTTCTGACATATAGGGCAGTGAAGTATGGTGCATGGCATTGATGAACGACTCGTCGCATTCAACCGCCTTCTGGTTTCCCTCCGAGCCGGCTTCCAGCCTTCTGGCATCTCTGGTCCCTGAAAGTGTCTGGCAGGGCTCATTTAAACTTTTAAAAGTAATATTAATATTTTTAATATTAATATTTGTTTATCACCTCAAGCCTTTCTCCTCATCAAGAATGTGTGATCTCAGGCTTGAAGAGCAGTCGTGTGTGCTTTACTGATGCTAGTATGCTTATTATCCATTAGTTCCCCGATCTTGAGCCAGATATCAGAGCCTCCATGAGCATGATGAGGTGAATGAAATTCTCATACATTTGAATGATCAATTATGATGTATTCCTCTTGCTCTACGAATCACGTTTTTCTGTCTGTCCGCCTGGTACTTTCTAGCGTTCTGGGAAATCTTCATGGGATTTTCCATAATTTTTCATAATTTTCACTTTTTAAAAAAAAAAACCGATTCTGCAGTATATTCAGGGAGATTATTTTACTTTTTTCGAATTTCTGCAATCGATTTTCATCCCCAACAGCATGTACATAATGAGGCTACACTTGCGAAATTGTCACATTCTATTGGAATGCCAATAGCTCACACATTTCCTGTTGGGGCGAGTTCGTTCCAGGATGTTGCCCAGGGGGCAAAGAGGCTCGTTAGTTGAGCATGAGAATGCTCGTTCATTTCCTCCTTCGATAAGTCGGTGGTGGCACCGAGATCGCAATATTGGATTCAACGTGTGACATCTGTACATCGCCGACAGACGGCGAGGCTTTACATTTTTAAAGCTTTGCCGTCTACAGCATAAAAAAAATATTAAAAGTGTAAACGGTTATTGTCGCCTTCAAGCCTGCCTAGGGGCCAGCGTTACACATCCACAATCTCCTTGAGTGAAATGGACTCAACGCCACATGAACAAATGAACATGGGGTTGGTAAAACTCAATGCATTTTGAGGTGAATCCCATCTAATTAATTTGTTGCCAGCTTTTCTTCTCCGCGTAAAAAGCTAACAGTGGACTCTTCTAGGTTTCCAGCGACTCCACAGGATTCGCCAGCCATTTCTAATAGCTTTANTGAGTGAGTGAGTGAGTGACGCTGATTCTAACCTAGATAAGTTAGAAATGTGAAAGTAAAGAAGTACCTATTGGGATGCAATTACAGAAATTACATGTACATACCCTGTGGGCACCCATTTTAGGGGGAAGTGTTTCCAAATGAATATGTTTGCTTTGGTCAAACGGAGAGACATGGAAAGCTGAAAATTGGCATAAACATTCCGGCGTCGACACTCAGTTCAGGAAGTGCGTCTATTTTCAGATGCATCCCCTGGGGTCATTTTGTTGGAGGTTGACGTTTTAAATGATTTTTTTTTGTCCTAGCGAATTAGGCAGACAAAAGAAGGTGAAAATTAGGAAAGGTATATATGACGTGAAGTTGAGTTCAGGAAAAATTCATATTTTGTGGTGCATCCCCTCAGGGCATAGCGTTTGGGTGGGTTGCATTTTTAAGTATGTTTTAGCTCCGGCGAAAAGGGCAAACGCCTAAGGTTGAATCGTGCTGGGCATGTAATTCTCCAGGTACAGATTTCAGTAAAAATTGTACTTTTTAGGTAAAACCTCTCAGGGCCCTTTTTATTTTTGGAAGAGGCGAATTTTCCAAGTAACATGATAAACCACCGGAGAGCGATAGCATGTTATAACTTGGTATAGAACTACCGGGTGGATAATTGATGAAATGAAAATCCTGCTTTGAAAATATGCTCCCCTCGGGGTAGATTATGGAAAGTAAGTATTTAATTAATTAATTTCTGCTCCAACAAAATGGGGCCCATGAAGAAGTTTGACGTTATGCACACAAGAAATAATCGGATTAATGAAAAAAAAATCTTGGTAAGCTTCTGCAACTTCGAAAATGAATGAATTATTTAATTACTCTCCTACATAATGGAGCCCCGAAGGCGCGGCAACACCACAGTAGATAGGACTTAGACACTCTTTCCCAAACATTTTGGAACGTGTTTCAATTGTTGGCCACTAGAAATTGATTTAGTCTATCGCTGTGCGTCTTTGTGGGCTGACTAATTAATCAAATGAGCACATGCCTGCAAAGTTATAACAATATCCATTCGTTCGTTCTCGAAATACAGGAGATTTTTTCAGAGCGTACCAGCAGTAAGGAAGTGCGGCCAAAACTGTTCGGGCGCATTCGTCCTAATTCAGTATCGTGCCTCATACAGGATGGCTGACACGATGACCAAGACACCTGTGTTAATCTTTCCCGTTTGCCACTCGGATGAGGTGCTCGAAGTGTCTGCCGTGCCATTCTGTGGACAGGCACGTGCCATTCATCGAAACCCTTACTTCGAATAAGCTGCTGCATCTCCGAAATGAATGGATGGATTTTGCGTACATTTGCTCATTTGATGTGCTAGTCAGCCCTCAAAAGCGCAAGCGATAGTCTGAACCAATTACGAGAAGCTACACATTTGAAAAGGTTCCCAATTTATTTGGACAGTGCACACATGTTGAGGATTCATTCATTTCACTTATGGATACTTTGAAAATCAGGGTTATTTTCCACTCAGAACAAGGCCGAAGAATATCACATGTTTACCTTCTGACATATAAGTCAGTGAAGTATGGTGCATGGCATTGATGAACGACTCGTCTCATTCAGCCGCCTTCTGGTTTCCCTCAAAGCCGGCTTCCAGCCTTCTGGTTTCCCTCCGAGCCGGCTTCCAGCCTTCTGGCATCTCTGGTCCCTGAAAGTGTCTGGCAGGGCTCATTTAAACTTTTAAACGGTAATATTAATATTTTTAATATTAATATTTGTTTATCACCTCAAGCCTTTCTCCTCTCATTTTTCTCATCATCAAGAATGTGTGGTCTCAGACTTGAACAGCAGTCGTGTGTGCTTTACTGATGCTAGTATGCTTATTATTCATTAGTTCCCCGATCTTGAGCCAGATATCAGAGCCTTCATGAGCATGATGAGGTGAATGAAATTCTCATACATTTGAATGATGCTCTACGAATCACGCTTTTCTGTCTGTCCGCCTGGTACTTTTTAGCGTTCTGGGAAATCTTCATTGGATTTTCCATAATTTTTCATAATTTTCACTTTAAAAAAAAAAACCGATTCTGCAGTATATTCAGGGATATTATTTTATTTTTTTCGAATTTCTGCAATTGATTTTCATCCCCAACAGCCTGTACATAATGTGGCTACACTTGCGAAATTGTCACATTCTATTGGAATGCCCATAGCTCACACATTTCCTGTTGGGGCGAGTTCGTTCCAGGATGTTGCCCAGGGGGCAAAGAGGCTCGTTAGTTGAGCATGAGAATGCTCGTTCATTTCCTCCTTCGATAGGTCGGTGGTGGCACCGAGATCGCAATATTGGATTCAACGTGTGACATCTGTACATCGCCGACAGACGGCGAGGCTTTACATTTTTAAAGCTTTGCCGTCTACAGCATAAAAAAAAATATTGAAAGTGTAAACGGTTATTGTCGCCTTTAAGCCTGCCTAGGGGCCAGCGTTGCACTTCCACGAGGCATGCAATCTCCTTGAGTGAAATGGACTGAACGCCACATGAACAAATGAACATGGGGTTGGTAAAACTCAAGGTATTTTGAGGTGAATCCCATCTAATTAATTTGTTGCCAGCTTTTCTTCTCCGCGTAAAAAGCTAACAGTGGACTCTTCTAGGTTTCCAGCGACTCCACAGGATTCGCCAGCCATTTCTAATAGCTTTACACTCTGGTGAAAGAGAAACCTTAGGTCTGCACTCTGTTTCTTAGCAACCAGTTCCAGCAGTCCCATGAAAAATATATTACCCATTTCCGGTTTAAAACGCGCGGCCGAATCGATTGAGCGGGAGAGTGATTATTGACGCCATGGAGGTGTCGCGAGGCTCCCATCGACCCGCGGCCAGGGCGGACGCGGAGTGGGCGAGGACGTACGCCCACGACCGGAACCGATGGCCTCCTCAGTCGCGAGCTCCTTTTACTCGAGTGAAGCACCTGTGGAGTGAAGCACCTGAAGCACCTCGAAACTCCGCAGCGAGTTTCGAGTTTGTCTCTGGTGCTGCAGTAGTGGCCGAGGGAGGTTTGAATTCATTCGTCAGCTTGCATTTCTGCTCACAGACCTACCGGCAGGACCATCAATACTCCTGCATTCAAGTAGGTGAATATGATAAGTTATTTTACTGAGTCTGATGATCGATGGTCCCATCTCCTTGTTTCGCAGTGGTGAAGAAGTAGATTGAAAACCTTCTTTCAAAGGCCTTCCCCTTTCTACAAAGCCCCCATGGGGTTCTCTACAGGACGCAATCACGTTAGGTCTATGCCGAATCCATTGACTGTCTCCAGGGATGGCCGGGCCCTACCTTTTTCAATTAGACTAATCTCAACCTTCGACTTACCTATACCGGACAATGTTTGGGTTTTCGAAAAATCTGGCAAACGATAAGTAAGATTGTCCTGTTCATGGGCCTGTTTTCAGTTTCAAGACACATTTTTGTGAGAACGCATGACGTTCGGCCTACCTAGAGTTCATCGAACCATCTCGATGAGGCCTGCAGACCAAATACCTGTAAAATTCAAATGCATTTGGGCGCCATGTTATGATTTCCATGTTGGACGCCATCCTGTCAATTCATAAATGTCAGTGCAGGATGTGCCCGTATTCCGCCACATCAATCGGCCACCGCCAACCTCTTTTTCGATCACATATGAGCCCACAAACTCAGCACAGCTATATATTATTTTTAAAAGGAACAATTCACGTAGGAATCAAAATGCATTGATTTTCACATAAATGCAGAACTACAAGGTAGGTTCAAAAAGTTTCGAGACTGGGTTTATTGCACGCAAACGATGAGCGTTACGGCACTGTTGCCGTGTCGCCTTCAAAGTAGTGGCCCTGGCTTTCTGTACCCTTTCGCCAACGTCTGTAAAGTTCCTCGAAACGGAACTGGAACCAATTTTTAGCGACCCCGTTCAGTGCCGCCACCGTAGCTTCCTTCACCTCTACTGCGGAGGAAAAACGATGTCTCTTCAGGCGCGTCTTCATTCTTGGGAAAAGGCGAAAGTCGTATGGTGAACGGTCTGGGGAGTAGGGGGTATGTGGTCGTAAGACGGTGCCAGTGTCTGTCAAGTAACGGCACACCATCAGCTGTGCGCTAACGTCGTGAAGGTGGATCCAATTCTTGTCTGGCCACATCGGGGGTCGTTCCCTCCGGATTGCTTCTCGGAGACGCCGCAGATCTCCGTACATCTCTTTATTAACCGGTCTCCCCTCCGGAATGAACTCACGAAGGACAATACCCTCGTGGTCGAAGAACACCTCCAACATCACCTCCCAGGAACTCACGGCCTTCTCGGAACCGTCGATGCCACCGAAACACTCCAGGACGTGAGATTATCTTGTCCTCATACGCCTGTCTCGGCATTCCAATGGTCTCCGCAGCCGTTTCACACCGTCTCTGGCAACATTTCGCATAAGCACGCTCTTCGAAACGCGACATTTTCCCAACGTGAATGCAGCCCACGTGTCCTTGATATGCACGTAGTGTGGAACCATAACTAAGCTCAGCAAAATTTATTTTGGCGTGCAGCGCAGCGTTTGGTCATGGTGATCCGAGTCTCGAAACTTTTTTAACCTAGCAGTATATCTGGCTACCTGGGTCTCTACTCCACACGGTAAGCCTAAAAGAGCTGATTTCATAATTTTAGCGATATGGTGCATCGCAAAGAATGAGTGTTTCTCTTCATCTTCAAGTTAATGTATCATTCTTTTGTTCTCTCTTTCGAACACCATCCCCCCTAGGAGAGGTCGGTATAAATAAAAGGCTGAATATATTTTAACGAGTAGGATTCGAAATCCAGTATGAAGGCCTGAAATAAGTACCGGCCGTGGTTGAAATCATTGATCTAATGGCATCTGTACGAGAAGGACATGATCGCTACAGATTATTCGCATTATTGAGCGATTATTGAGCCTCGCACACTGCGGTTAATTTGTCACTCCTGTGCAACGAGGTCTGTCTTCTTTCGGAAGCTTTTTCAATCTTTGCTCGGGTGCTTCGGCCTTATTTGAAATTTCGTGAGGAAACGTCCAAACGTCCAATTCCTCCTGCATTCCTCCTGCATTCCTCCTGCATTCCTCCTGCATTCCTCCTGCATTCCTCCTGCATTCCTCCTGCATTCCTCCTGCATTCCTCCTGCATTCCTCCTGCATTCCTCCTGCATTCCTCCCGAATGCGTGTCTCCGTTTGCAGGCTGTTTCAGCGAAGAGAAAGACTCGCCCAGAGCAAACAGCCGTGTCGGTTTGTCTCGATTGCGATTCCCCCAAAGGAACATTCGCTGATGCAGCCGTCGCGACCAAATAAGATATTGGTCAAAACTGCCACCACCAATTAATTTAATGTTACCAAATGTGAACTCGCGTCAGCACCACTTCAAGTCACCCAGCAACCCCAAAGAGTTTCCACCCAGAATCCGAAACATGTCACTTTTGAATCGCTTGATGATGGTTTTGTTCGGGCCAGACGCTCTCGCGTTGCCCAATCGATCCTATCAATTGATGGCGATCGATCCTCTTTGTCGATGACGACCTGATTTTTTTCTTCCAAGTGACTCTTCCCACGCAAGAATCGCACGAGGAAAGAACTTTCATAACAACCTGGTTGCCACGTTATGCAGTGTGTGTTGCCGTGATGACGTCATTGTGGTTTCGATATTGACAGAAATCCCAGCAACAGTGGGTCCGATTCGAAGCAGCCTTTTGCGCACGAGAAGTGGCCGAGGCCGGGTCAAACTAGGCCAAATGTGCAAATAATGGACCAATTTAGCACCTTGTCGATGCGGCGGCGAGGTATCGTGGGGGCTCGTGTCCCATCGGCCTTCGCTGGTACATTTTGGGTGCTTCGCTATTATTTCCATACGCTGCGATGTTCAGAAATCCTCCTTGCGAAATACAGAGAGATCGAGGGTGGAACACGGCAAATCGGCATATCGATGAAACGGTTTGCAAGCGCCCTGACGAAACCATCCTCTCGCTCGCCCACGTTTCACGGATGTCCACTAGACGTGTCATTTCCGACCGTTTCCGAGAGGGGAAAGCGGAGCAATCCCCCATTTTCATTCGAGGCTTAAAGGACTCCCCACGACACAGGAACTCCATCAGGGATTGCAAGGCGAATGCCCTCCCTTTCCCCCCTTGCACCTCGCGTTTCTCGTTATGAACCTCATGGGCCGCGTCGCGTCTCCCCGCATGGCTCCGGAGCAGGCAGGGCCGCCTGTCGGTTTCGTCTGGTGCTCGGGCCATTCCCGGAAGATTCTCAGCGTCGAGATATGAATAGGTATGGCTGATGTTCGGCTAAGTTGATTTCAGGGCCATTCAGCTTTCGATTGCGTATCTAGGGATAGGTTCATGTGAAAATCCACTCAGAAGTCAAAGACCAATCGTAGGCATTGTCGTTGGCCAACATCGATCAGAAGGGAAATTTGTTTTAAATCATTTCATGAGATACTTTTTCAGGCATACTTTTCTCCTGGTCTCTTCTGGTAGACACCAATATTATTCATCGCCCAAGGCTTTGGGTGACACTCATCATATGTCTAGGCACAGAAATCTGATGCCTTATGAGGCCTACAGGTTACTAACGTACCCATTCATGAAAGTAGCCACCGGCCACTTCAGGAGGTGAGCGGTGAAGGTGGATCAAAGGATGCCTTTCTGCAATTTTTTTATTATTGAGTAAGTAAACCTGGCCTGTCAAAGGGTGATGGGATCCTGTAATCCTAGACGAAGAGAATTAAGACAACTCATTCGGGAATCCTTTGAGGAAGGGAAGCACGAAGCGGACAAATGCAGTAGGGCTCCAACTCTACTTAGCTTTTTATTTTAAAAAAACTATGGTTTTTCCTCATTCCTAGGACCAGTTTCATTTGCAGCAACTTGTGCCATCTGGTAAATGTATGTAAAGGTCAACTTCATTGCAGACCATGGATTACCTCTTGAAGTTGGCTCAGCTCTCCTGCCTGCTCTGGATCGTATCAGGAAACGAGCTGCAAGTGTATTGGGCCGTGCACCCAGGCGAACGCTACGAGAACGTGTCTCGGCTGCTGATGACATCCTACTTCGGGGAATGCAGCTCGCGATGCGCGAAGGAAAGACCGTCCGATCAGTGCCTCGCCTTCAACTTCAGGGAGTCGGATGGCGCTTGCGAGTTGTTGCACGGGGGGAGCAGCCGGCTCATCCCTGCGAACGGGTTCCAGGCGTACGCTCAATGTGAGTGGCTTTGCTCGTCCGGCGGAGGTTTTTACAAGGTAGTATGGTGGCGATTTCTTGGTACATTTTACATCATGTGAGTCTTTGTTCTAGGGAGTTATTTCTTCGTATTAATTTAAAATAATGATACCGTGAAATGTATTTGCAATTGCAAGGAAAACATCGCGTAACGTGATACAAAAAAAAGTGGGATATATGAATAATACTTCTTTTTTTGCTTTGGACATCTTAGCATATGAGCAAAACCAGTTTTTCGATTCTTCAATTCTTCTTGGAGCTGTTGACTTTTTTCACCAGAGTTCAGAGCGATAATTTTTCTGGAATACATGAAAGATTGATTTCGCGGCTTTCAGAAGGAGCTAAAGGAATTCCTTAGCAGCCAAACTAGTCCAACTCCTGGGCCAGGTGTTCCCATAACAATTCTCTTAATCCCCGCTGTGCCCTGCATTAAGTGGCAAGCGGAGGGGCAAATACGAGGCTCTAAAATATTCATAAATAGGGGAACGTAGGCAGAAAGTCTCCGAGTTTTCCACTAGCGCAGTATTGCATACGGTATATGCACAGCATAGAGGAGCAAATGAATGGACTCGCGTCGTCCAGTGGCGATGGAAAGGAGGTGAGGCTTAGATTGAACATTTTCAGTTGAAGACTATGAACGTGCGAATCGATGAGGACGAACATAGTCATGGGTCGACATGAAATGTCTCTCGCATGATGAGACTTCCCAGCGCAAAGTTGAGAGATATTTTTCGTTTGGTCATGTCACGGTAAGGAGGCGAGACCTCCTTACCATTATTTCTAATGGATGGTCCCATGCTATTGAGCTTCTGCATATCAATTTTCCCACTATGTCATTCCTGCCGTGCGAATGGCTTGCATCTGCCCTTTCTTTTGCCTTTGACACCGAACTCAGTCCTGTGCGTGACGGACTACCCGACGATCAAGAACGCGAAACCGACCTTCGAAGGTTGGAAGGGCGAGTACCCAGCCCCACAAGGGGCGAGTGTCCGCTTCGCCTGCGACACGGGATTCACCGATGGATCCAAGGAGCACAGGGCCTCGTGCTCCTGCAGCGAGCCGGATCTCTGGTGCACGACGTTCGTGAACTCTGCGACTGATCTCTGCACACCTTAAGGTGAGAATGACTTGTTTCTACTGAGATGCTGGGACTGGTGTTTGCCAAATAGTGAAAAGCATGACCATTCCTCGATTTTTGGGCGTCAGTCATTTTTTCTCGCTTGCAGAGGAATCTCAGTCCATGATAGAAATGCTCACCTAGCATCACTAAAGCCAACGTTTAGATTTCGTGCAAAATACGAAACAAATTCGCCCATTCTGTGTTCGGGAAATTGGACATTTTTAGATTTGGAAACATCATAAAACCGAAATGTGAATTACTGACTAAAGTACCAGCGAGAGGAGTCGCTGTCACCAACCAATTTACACCATAGAACGAAATTTCATGAATCGCCTCATTATCCACACGAATGCACCTGATCGTATAAGTCAGACACAATTCCCCAAAAACCTGAGCGGGGAGGAATCCCCGGCGGGAAGGAGAAAATCGCCCTGAAACCAGAACCCCACACGAGACAGTGCAACATAGCATCTACCGATTGAATTATTGATCCAGTAGGGAAATGAGGCCAGTAAGGGCCAGACTGCCTCTGGGGCTCGGGCGAGCACATTCGCTTTTCTCCACTGTTAAGGAATTTTTTTGTTTGTTTAGTTTTGGCTTCCAAGCGAAATCCGGGCTAATGGGAATCAATTCCAGGCGATGGTGGGATGATCCCCTTTCGGACAGCGTCTGTCTGAAAGGAGATCTTCCAACCCCAATCCCAACGAGATGCGAGTCGAGTGCATCTCAACCCCGTGGCATGCCAAAATTAATTTAAAAATGGAAGGCTTTCTTCGTGTGACGGATGCTGTCACTACGTCATCACAAGGACATGAAAATCACATGAAAATTATTCGTAAGGGGATTCCGTTGGACTGCCACGTCGGCTTTTGCGTCTATGCCAAGCAGGTTCCCAGTTCCCTAAATGTAAATTGTATTGCATGTACGCAACATGAGTTCATTTAAAGTAATTGATTCCTCTCGATTGATTGGTATATTTTCAGTTCCTTGCAAATATCAGTGCTGACGTCCGATCGTTTAGAAGTCTCACGGATGAAAGAGAAATAGCGAGTCTGCCCAAAGTGGTCTTCCTCTAAAAATCTGCGATTTTGCCTTGCAGGAGCATTGGAGCGAGACGGGGGGAAGGAGCTGCGGCAGGAGGAACGGCTCCATTTTTTTAAATTGATTTTTCTCAGTGTGAAATTTGTTTCCCCCAGCGTTGAGGGTTTCTCTGGAGTTTGTGCGTACATTCAAACAATCGTGTTCTCTGAATCCGGACGTAGTTGAGCCATTCCCACGGCCTTTAGAGCTGCCTCATGGACTCCTCGTGCGCCTTTCGTTTCAGTCGCCATGTAGGAGATACTTTTATAAAGATGATGAAATCACCGTAAATGATAATGCGCATGTCCGGCATAACGGAATAAAAGGGTCGCGAATAAAAGGAATAAAAGCGGGGGTCGGGTCGAGTCGAGTCGGGTATGTCGAGTGAGTGAGTCGGACAAGGGAGTCGAATTGTAGGATAGTGAGGAGAAACCTGAGAGAAGACGCGGGATATTGAGTGGACCCTTGACGTCAGTGCTGGAGATCGTATGCTGTCTTGTCACCCCACCGATACCTCTCGGGTTTATATTCCTGAGGTATTGGTCGTTGAGTATCTATGGCCGAAGAAGGGTTTAGGGGAACAGAATTTTGAATTTTTGCCCCATATCCATTTCCTGGTTCTCATTATTATCGACCTCTTTCCAAGCTGGTTGTCACAATAAAGTAATTGTATATTTAAGGAGTCAACGGAGTCATTATAAACCTCGAACACGCTGGCGATCTCTTCGTGATATTCATTAACGTTAAATCACGTCGGAGCCGCCTACAGCCATTCCTTTAGCGATTGAGAATTCAAAAAAACGGCGTGGAACGAGGCGCCGGGGGGTCCGTGAGGGGTTTCGGCAAATACCTGCTCATCGGTATCTCTACGGTCCCTGCCCCCTTTGGAGTTTTCTGGTGATTCCCCAAGAATAAAATCTGTCATTCCCACTTTGTAGGCTGACGTGACTTGTCCGAGCTGATTAATCTCGCCAGAATGTCGATTACCGAAGAAGATCGCGTCCAGGAATCGTTTTAATTCAAAGATGACTAAACGGATTCTGTCAATGCCCCTTGCCCATTTTCGTTTCGGACGTTTGGAAGCTAAGGAAAGTTGTCATGAAATTTCCCTCATCGTGTTTCTTTCAACGACGATTTATTATAAATGGGATGTCCACCTGGATGCACAGGGAAGCACAAATAAAGGTGGAGACAACTGGATCATCTCATTCGAACCGCCTGCCGGCTTCTCTTCGAACCGCCTTCCGGCTTCTCTTCGAACCGCCTGCCGGCTTCTCTTCCAACCGCTCAGCAACTCTGGCATCACATAGCGCCTGCGGGGACGTCGTTGAAGCGTCTTCGACCCTCCCGACCGCTCTTCTCCCTTGTTGCAATGTAGGCATTTTCTCAAGCATAAAACATTAGCCGTTTTCTTGAGAGGCTTGTCTTGAGTCCGTTTCCCACTTTTGAGCCGTACCTGAGGACCTCTGGAAGCAAACTCGCATATATAATATTCTGATAAATTTCCGGGATTAAATAATTTATTGCGTGATATATGAAGACCTTGGTGGAAAAAAACCATTGCAATTTCACATACATCTCCTTTTTAAAAGTACGAAAATAGGTCACTTTGCATGAAAATGCCGAAATTAATGTGCATTGTTCCAATTTTGGAAATTGGCCAATATGGAATATATATGCATAAAATAGGCAAAATGTAGAATTTTGAAATAGTAAGGCAACGATGTGAGATAAATATATTTGAAAATATAAGTACAACGAAGTTCATTTATATTAATTCCCAATGGGGCCCGCCGCATTGAAGGGTTAGCGCACGACTCATTATGGATTCTCCTTCGATTTTTGGAACCGCGCACGGCACAACTCCTTTCGCGAAACGGGCGAAACAAATGTTCTGCTCTAGTTCGTGAAAGGGACCAGGAACGGATTCTTTCGGCTGCTCGAAGGCCTCTCGCATCAACCGGTTCTGTTCTTCTTGTTCGGGTTGGATACTCAAGATGCGAACTTTAGAGCAACGGGGAAAAAATAAGGATATCATTATAGTCAATGATATTAGAATTATACCATATTGAATTATACCATATTGAATTATACCATATTGAATTATACCATATTGAATTATACCATATTGAATTATATCATTATGAATATACATTGTAAATAAACCACTATGAATAAATCATTATGAATGACGACATGCAGTAGCATGTCAGTATTCATAATTATTACCAATACCCCATGACAACAGATCAGAATGCGAAGTCAGAGCGAGGCACTCGGTGAAGACAACGGAAATGAAAATCTTCTGTCTGGGGACGGAACTCACAACTCCATCATTCTTCACTTTGGGCTGACACGATCAGGCTGCCGTCTGCGGAGGAAAAGTCGAGACGCGAAGAAATTCCTCTCTCGACGGATGGCAGAGCGAATTGCGTGAGATCTGCTTGGGGCGTGACGTTTCCCATTGGTTTTCGCGTTTCGAAGAACCCCGGGACTTGTACAAGTGAGTCATATCATATCACGGGAGAAACGAATTCTCGCTGAATTTTAACGGGTTTTCTTCCTTCATTTGATTTTGTTACGAGTTTAGCTGGTCACATCAAGAGGCAATTCCTTTACGACTTTATGCTGTCAGGCGTCCCGTTATCAGAGACTAAGCGTGAGATGATGAGATATCACATTTCTCAAGATTAATTGTGCATTCCGAGTCATTGGCATGTGACATATTCGGCGTGGAAGCACCTCGGATTCGAGACCAGAAAGCGGGAAGAGAGGCAGAGGCGAGACTGGGAGCGGGAAGAGAGGCAGAGGCGAGACTGGAAGCGGGAGGAGAGGTAGAGGCGAGACTGGAAGCGGGAGGAGAGGCAGAGGCGAGACTAGAAGCGGCAGAAGAGGTAGATGCGCGACCAGAACTGACTGTAGAGATGTCTGGTGCGGAACATAAAAGCTAGCAGTTGCATTGCTTAATTTTGTTCTCTCTCTCTCCCTCTCTCTCTTGACGAAAACACAAAATCTTCAGTTGAAACGATACTCTTTATACCTTACTCTTCAGAAAGAACAAAGAGAACAAAAGTCTCTGGAGTCACTGAATGATGTCAATTTTTATGTCTTTTTTCACAGGTTTTCATCATTTTCGCCCCTTTCTATTTGCATTCGGTTGTGATAATATTGGTTTTAACCAGCCACTGGTTTAAAGCCTTACGAGTAAATACAGGACCACATTACATATGATCATCCTTTCAAAACGTCCACCAATATCCCGGGGGGATTTAATGCCTGCCGGGGTTGTCGAGGCGTTTCCCACTTCTTATCTGGCCACTTATTTTAATGGTTGGGTTTTCCAGCCTTGTGGGGCCAGTGGACCCAAGAACCAGGGGGCAGGATGCCAGAGACCCGCCCCCCTCATCATCATCATCGATTGAAACCCCAATCCACATCGCCCCAAATGCTACCCTTAGGAATAAATCTTCATCTTACTGTAGAAAACCCTTAGATCAGAAGAAAACGAATCCTACCGTAACAGGCACCCTCAACTTCCATGACGTTTTGAATGAATAACATCGCTATTCATTGTTCCTGGGTCTCTTGGGCATCCAACGAGCGACGAATATTTTTTAATGAATATTTTTCCCACTTTCTTATGGAAAGATCTTCGATGTAGAATAGCCTCGAGCGGACAGATGAAATGTATCCCACGTATTACAAGAAAATTAAACGGTTGTAGGAAAATCGGGAAAGCTAAAAGTTGTTTCATTTTATAAATTATAAATGTGAGTGGTTAACCATATGGTATCTTGCTCTTTAGTCTGATTTCCACGAGGGGATCATAGCTCTCGGCATAGTTTCTTGCGGTAGATTTGCACTAAACCCTTACCTAACCCATGAAATGTATGCTTGACCTAACAGGAGAATGTGCAGAGGAACAATTGGAAACGCATGTGGAACAGGAAGAAGAAGTGGAGGAGATGATGGGATAGGATTTAGGGAAGAAGTGGAGGAAGAGGTGTAAGTGAATCTGCAAGAGAACAGTAGAACGAGTTGTAGAAGGAGACGCTGTCGAATCTATGAGTGATGGCAGGAGCCGCAGGACAAGGTGAGGTAGCGAGCCAGAAGGAGGCGATGGGGAAAGCGCCCAAGGAAAAACAGGAGGAGCTGGAGGAGACACCACACATCGACCGACAGAGGACGCAATGGGAAGAAATACAAAGAGGAACATCAAGAAGCACCACAAGAGGAAGAGGAAGCGACCCCGCCGAAAGACCAAGAAGAGGTAAACGCAGGAAGCACCAAAGTTGGGCAAAGGAAGAAGCACAAAAAAAAATTCAGGAACGACCAAAGAGAATACAGGATAAGAAACAGCAGCAAAATTATCCGGAAGCAACCAAGGAAACACCCCAGGAAGAGCAACATGTACAACAAAAAAACCTGGAGACCTCATGAGTACGCGCCTAATGGAAAGGTTTTTGCTTTAATTATGACACGATTTAAGCTCCTTTTCTAGTTGCAGAAAATTTTCGTTCATATTGATATTTTGCTTGAGTACGATGACTTTCCCAATATGATCCACCCCTATGGCATCGCGTTACTTCACAAATGTCTCATGGTCTAAATGAAGAAATGTATCGTAGGGAATGTCACAGAGAAACGTTCACCCACGCCCTGGGTTCGGATTCGTCGCGGTAACACACCCGACCAGCAGTAATAAGGCCCGGATTCGATTCCCGGCCGTTCCGTAGTATTATTTCTTCTCATCATGCCATCCGGATCTCCCCCTTATGGCCACCAGCCGTTACATATTTTGTTGTTTTTTTTTTAACAAAGGATTTCATTTCATGCCCCAAAGTCATTCCAGGAAACTTTGAACGTACAAGTTACAAAAGCATACCCTCAACCACTGAATTTTAACAATAAATAAGGGGTAGATCACATTTTTCACAAGCAGCAAGGTCACATATTTTGTCTGATTTGCATATGTTGTCTGATTTGCATATGTCGTATGATTCGCATGTTGTATGATTTGCATATGTTGTCTAATTTGCATATGGTATGGTTGGATGAATCAAATATGCTGCATTATCAATATGTTGTTTGTATCCCTTATGTGCCATGATAAATTTTTCTATTTGGAATTTATCATTGTATGAAACTTGCATGCTATTTGATTTGCATCGATTAGTTGAGTTCTCGAATAATTAGATTTTTGTTATCCATGTTGATGACCTCAATGAAACGATTTTACAATTTGGAATTATTATTATTATTATTACCTATTATATTATTATTACCTGACTGCGATAACAAGATGGGATTGGGAAATCGATGGGATATAATGGGTAACTGTAAACAATTGATATAATATATAGTTTAGCGGAACAGCAAAAAAAAAATCAAAATTGACCTTTTAGAAAAAAAAAGATCCTCTACCGAACCGATAGAACCGTGATTGGATGAAAATTGGGATGTTTCATTTCCTTATTATTCGTTGATGCATGAAATGTATTATGCATCATCGAATTGTATTATGTATTATGCATTTGA